>JACBWV010000660.1:3577984-3621878 GCA_013435795.1 Chlamydomonas sp. ICE-L | reverse complement strand
AATCCTCACCCCTCCTCCTCCCTTCCCCCCCTTATCCTCCTACCCCTCCCCCCCATCCCCCTCTCGGCCCCCCCACACCCCCCCGCTCCCCACACACCACACACACACACACACACACACAAAAAACCCTCTATTAAGGCACCATGTAGAGGATCACAGGTACGCCGAGCAGCGCCTGCACGGCAACCAACAAACAACCAAAACAACAACAACAACAACAACAAGGCAATAACAACAACAAAAACAAGGCAATAATAACAACAAGGCAATAACAAGGCAAGACAGATTCAACAAGGCATAACCACAACAACAACAACGCACAACAACAAGGCAATAACAACAACAACAACAACAACAACAAGGCAATAATAACAACAAGGCAATAACAACGCAAGATGGAGTCAAAAAGGCATAACAACAACAACAACAACAACAACAACAACAACAACAACAACAACAACGGACAACAACAAGGCAATAACAACAACAACAGCAACAACAACAAGGCAATAATAACAACAAGGCAATAACAAGGCAAGATGGAGTCAACAAGGCATAACAACAACAAGGCAATAATAACAACAAGGCAATAACAAGGCAAGATGGAGTCAACAAGGCATAACAACAACAAGGCAATAATTACAACAACAACAACAACAACAACAACAACAACAAGGCAAGACGGAGTCAACAAGGCATAACAACAACAAGGCAATAATAACAACAAGGCAATAACAACAACAAGGCAATAACAAGGCAAGAGGGAGTCAACAAGGCATAACAACAACAAGAACAACAGCAGCGACAACAACAACAACAACAACAACAACAACAACAACAACAACAACAACAACAACAACAACAACAACAACAAAAACAACAACAACAACAATAACAATAACAACAGCAACAACAACAGCAACAACAACAACAACAACAACAACAAGGAAATAATAAGGCAAGAGGGAATGAACAAGGCATAACAACAGATCTTCATGTCAAGCGTATGTTTGAATGCTGGTCAGAGCATATGGCAAGGCTTCTCAACAACATGCACTGTCACACAAGCATGGAGTAGGTGGTCTAGCTGGTGTGTCCTGAAACTTACCCCAACTTCACTCTGGAAAACATTCACTATTTCCAGCCCTCACGGTCACTCCCAAGCACCTACACCACCACCAGCACACCCACCAAAGGCTTGCACCACCAGTACTACAGCTAGTATTGCCGACAGCTTCCCCCTATTAGCTCTTCAGTCTTACTCACCAAAACGTTTCCCTCACCACCACCCGCACCACCACCCGCACACCCACCAGCATACCCACTAACTGTTTCCCTCACAACCACCTGAACCACCACCAGCACACCCACCAAAGGTTTCCCTCACCACCACCCACACCAACACCAGTGCACCACCAGCACCACAGCTACAATCGCCGACAGCTTCCCCTAATTAGCTCAGCCCTCATACCCACCAAATGTTTCCCGAACCACTACCCACACCACCACCAGTGCACACACCAGCATACCCACCAAGTGTTTCCCTCACCATCACCCGCACCATCATCCGCACCACCACCAGCACACCCACCATAGGTGTGCACCACCAGAACCACTGTTACAATCGCCAACTGGCTCCCCCCATTGGCTCTGCCGTCATATCCACCCAACGCTTCCCTCACCACTACCCACACCACCACCAGCACACCCACCAAAGGTTTCCCTCACAACCACCTGCACAACCCTTAGTACACGCACCAAAGGTTTGCACCACCAGTGCAACAGCTAATATCGTTG
Organism: Chlamydomonas sp. ICE-L; assembly: GCA_013435795.1. Lineage (NCBI taxonomy): Eukaryota > Viridiplantae > Chlorophyta > Chlorophyceae > Chlamydomonadales > Chlamydomonadaceae > Chlamydomonas > Chlamydomonas sp. ICE-L. The sequence continues at coordinate 3,620,081 of JACBWV010000660.1, read as the reverse complement.
ACAGGCTCACCTCATAAGCTCTGCCGTCATATCCACCCAACGCTTCCCTCACCACTACCCACACCACCACCAGCACACCCACCAAAGGTTTCCCTCACAACCACCTGCACAACCCCTAGTACACGCACCAAAGGTTTGCACCACCAGTACAACAGCTAATATCGCCGACAGGCCCCCTCCAAGAGTCGATTTGACGAGCGTAGAGTAGGTGGCCTGGCCAGTGTGTTCCGAAAACTTGGCAAGAACCCACAGCGTGAACCCTTCCACCAATCCGATGGCCAGGCATAGTACAAAACCACCAATCAAACCTGCGCTTGGATGGTTGGTGGGTTTAAGATCTTCAAAAGAAGTCACCTAATCACATTTGAGTGTGTTGTTCTTGTCCGAAAGAGAAGCATTGCCTGAATAAAGTTGTCCTAAATGCACGTCTAAGAAACGGAGAAAAAACAAGAAGGCGGAAAGGAGGGCAGAATGGAGAGTTTTGTGTGTGTGTGTGTGTGTGTTGGGGGGGGGGGGGAGGGGGGGGGCGATTGGGAGAAGTACCACTTTAGACTCGTAGTCTTCACCAGCTGTTTCGACGATTGGCTCAATGGTTGAGTTTGTTTAAATCAGGCAGAAGGTGCAGGCTTCAAATCCCTACAAAGGCGCTTTAGTGTGCGCGGTTGCTGTCAACCGCCATGGTAGAACTGCCCAGGTAATGTAGCAGCCCGTTCTCTACCGCCGTAAGACAGTGCTCCCTTAATCCCACGCCCCACCAGGCGTTATCATTACTCGTAGTCCACACTACCCTCCTGCTAAGCCTGTAATCGCATGATGGGTGATTTATTTTCATACCTGAAAGTCGTATTTTTCTAGCTTAATGGGTTTAGGCCTCCTCCCGGGACAGCGTTTTAGTGCTTCTAGGTCTTTTTGAAGGTTTTTAGGGCCATTTAAGGGGGGGGGGGGGGGGGGGATTTTCAAACTGTATATAGCGATAATTGAGGTAAAAACTAGCGATCGCTACGTGTAGTACTTGTCCAGATGTGATATATGTCTGATATCTATGTGTACATGTGATATATTACTGATATCTCTGTGCTTGTCAACATGTGATATTTGTCTGATATCTATGTGTACATGTGATATTTGTGGACTTGTACAGATGTGATATATGTCTGATATCTGTGAGTACATGTGATATATGTCTGATATCTGTGTGTACATGTGATATTGTCTGATATCTGTGTACTTGTAATATGTGTATGATATCTGTGTACTTGTGATATATGTCTGATATATGTGTACATGTGATATATGTCTGATATCTGTGTGTACATGTGATATTGTCTGATATCTGTGTGTACATGTGATATTGTCTGATATCTGTGTGTACATGTGATATTGTCTGATATCTGTGTACTTGAAATATATGTCTGATATATGTGTACATGTGATATATGTCTGATATCTGTGTGTACATGTGATATTGTCTGATATCTGTGTGTACATGTGATATTGTCTGATATCTGTGTACTTGAAATATATGTCTGATATATGTGTACTTGTGATATTGTCTGATATCTGTGTACTTGAAATATATGTCTGATATATGTGTACTTGTGATATTGTCTGATATCTGTGTGTACATGTGGTATTGTCTGATATCTGTGTACTTGAAATATATGTCTGATATATGTGTACTTGTGATATTGTCTGATATCTGTGTGTACATGTGATATTGTCTGATATCTGTGTACTTGAAATATATGTCTGATATATGTGTACTTGTGATATTGTCTGATATCTGTGTACTTGAAATATATGTCTGATACATGTGTACTTGTGATGTTGTCTGATATCTGTGTACTGGAAATATATGTCTGATATATGTGTACTTGTGATATTGTCTGATATCTGTGTACTTGAAATATATGTCTGATATATGTGTACTTGTGATATTGTCTGATATCTGTGTACTTGAAATATATGTCTGATATATGTGTACTTGTGATATTGTCTGATATCTGTGTACTTGAAATATATGTCTGATATATGTGTACTTGTGATATTGTCTGATATCTGTGTACTTGAAATATATGTCTGATATATGTGTACTTGTGATATTGTCTGATATCTGTGTACTGGAAATATATGTCTGATATATGTGTACTTGTGATATTGTCTGATATCTGTGTACTTGAAATATATGTCTGATATATGTGTACTTGTGATATTGTCTGATATCTGTGTACTTGAAATATATGTCTGATATATGTGTACTTGTGATATTGTCTGATATCTGTGTACTTGAAATATATGTCTGATATATGTGTACTTGTGATGTTGTCTGATACATGTGTACTTGTAAACATGCGATACATGTCTGATATCTGTCATCTGTGTGTACATGTGATATTTGTGTACTTGTACACATGTAAGGTATGCCTGATATCTGTGTACTAGTGCACGTGTGAGGTATGTCTGATATCTGTGTACTAGTACACATGTGAGGTATGTCTGATATCTGTGTACTAGTACACATGTGAGGTATGTCTGATATCTGTGTACTAGTACACACGTGAGGTGTGTCTGATATCTGTGTGTACATGTGATATCAGTGTGTACATGTGATATCAGTGTGTGCATGTGATATCTGTGTGTACATGTGATATCAGTGTGTACATGTGATATCAGTGTGTACATGTGATATCAGTGTGTACATGTGATATCAGTGTGTACATGTGATATCAGTGTGTGCATGTGATATCTGTGTGTACATGTGATATCTGTGTGTACATGTGATATTGTCTGATATCTGAGTACTTGTGCACATGTCGGGTGTGGTGCAGCTAACATCTGAAATATGGTACACAGATATTTGAATGCATGAGAGGAGAAGGTACCATGTATGGTTTATCTAACATCTGAAATTATGTACAAAGATATTTGAATGCATGCCAGGTAAGGGCAGCATATAACTGATATATGCCATGTGTAGCCTTGTTGTGCAGGTGCAGCCATGCAGGTGTGTGAAATGCAGCCATCCAGGGATGTTAGCGTGCAGCCATACAAGCGTGTGAGTATGGGGGATACTTACGAACAAAATTGCAAATACTGGTGCTTAACACAAGTGCATGAGCCCATGACATACCTGCGTGGCTGAATGCGTATGGGAGGGACAGCACTCCAGCCCCAACCGCTGAGTTACAGAGCGTAGCGATTGAGGCTAAGGAACCGGAGTGGTGTTGAGCTTGCTCTTGACTTGGTTTGACCTTGGAACTGCTGCTAATTTCTCCTTCCAGTGACCCCTCCTCCTTGGTTCCCCTGTTCCGGGCATTGCCATGAGGCCATGCGATTTTCTCGTGGCTCTCTCCATTGGAAAGGGGCTGTTCTATAGACAGTGCTTGTACCTCGGAGTTTTTTGAGGGGTGGGGGAACTCAGATCTAGGCTTGGAGGGGGAGGCAGTGACGGGGGGCATATCTAGCAAGTGGCAAGAGCAAGGAGCTGCTGATTATTCGGTGGAGGAGCTGTCAGAGCTGTCGGAACTGTCAGCTAGGCAGTCCAGAAGTTTGAAAACTGAGAGAAGGGGGCGGAAAGGGGGGGGGGGGGGGGGATGTCCTGATGGGGGAGAGCCTAGGGCAGAGCTGTCATGATAGTGGACCAGGAGTTTAAAGACGGCAGAGTGGAGATATCCAGCTCAGAAAGCTGCACTTAGAAGCGTCGGAAACTCGCGAGATTTGAAATAGGGGGCGCGCAGAGGAGGTTTGGGTCACCGGCTATGAGTAGGAAGAGATCTGCGATCTACTTAGCCAAGCAGTGACGTCAGCTGCTAAGAGTGAGATGCCTGCCTCGGAGGTCACAGAAAAAAAATCGCCTCGGGTATACTGCAGCTTGATCTTCGGATGGTTAGCGAAAATTAGGGCGCCTGCAAGCGGGGAGAAAGAAGTCCCCTCGTACAAGTCCAAGATGGTCAACCTGGAAGTAGAAAGTTATTGATAACACAATCCTAGAATAGGGGGCGGGGTGGGTAACGAGGACAGGAATTGGCTTCGGATTCAAGGGGTACCTCCTGTTATTCTCAAAAGCGAGCAGCTGTGACACTGGCATATGCATATGATCAATCAAAGTTGACTTGGGCAGAAGTCGCAGGTCACTTCAGGCCCGCGATTCTGTAACCAAGCTGGCTGGTTTTTGGCGCGCAGGGCTGAGGCATATGGAGCTACTTTTACGTAAGCCTAACGACGCTTTCGGCGAATTTCATATTCCATACTGCTTCGTAGTAGCAAGAGTACTTGAGCTCAACTTTAATAGTGCCTTCTCAGAAATATCCATGTCTTATGCCAGGCTCGGTGGAGGAGCGAGATCGGCACTCCGGTCGGACCCGGCTGGTGATCTATTCCTCAGAGATCTAATCCCGGTCTGCGACGTTCAAATTGTAAAGCAGGGGTCAAGTCATCGGACCAAGCAACCTTCGCAAGGTAGCCAAGAGGCATAATTGGGGGACGCATAGGGTACACCTACATGTGGTGTGCGTGTGTGTGTGTGGTGGTGGTGGTGGTGGTGGTGGTGGTGGTGGGGGGGGGGGGGGGGGGGGGAGTCTGGCTAGGCCTCCTGGGCATCATGAGTACTCCCTATCTAGGCATGCCTTAATAGGGGTGCATAGACAGTGTCATATATTTGCAAGTGTGTGGGCCATCGTGCACACCAAGCAGCTCTACCTCAGGGTAATTCAAAGCGCGCGCTTTTGCGCTTTTGAGCGCTGACTTTTTTGACCCCCTCTGCGCTTTAAGCGCAGTTTTTTGCAACCCCCTGTGGGTGCAGCAAGCAAGTTTTGCGCTTTTTGTACTACAAAGCGCATTTTTTTGTTTTCAAGTGCGCTAAAGCGCTGGCCAATTGGGCCATTTGAAGTACCCTGCTCTACCTCCTATGAATGTTTACTCCATGCATCCCCATGGATACCCAAACATAGCTTAAAAGCTGGTCCGATCCAGGGTACTTCCAAACGCGCGCTTTTTTAGCCCCACTGCGCGTTTCGCACAGGTTTTTGCAACCCCCTGTGGGCGCAACAAGCATTTTTTTCGTTTTTTGCACTACAAGGCGCAGTTTTTTATTTTCTCAAGTGCGCTAAAGCGCTGGCTAATTTGGTCAATGGAAGTACCCTGGTCCGTTCACCTGTATGTTTTAAAGTTTCAGCCTAGATGTGTGTGGGGGGGAATTAAATGCTGCTATAGCAATTCAGGGGGTGAACTGGACAAATCGTTGCCGCGAGAACTCGTACTTCGTACCTCGTACTTCGTCGAGAATTTTGGACCGGAAATCCGAGAATTCTCGACAATTTGGCCTGGAATTCTAGACAAGTATTGACTAAGTATGATACGTTTGTCCAGTTCATCCCCTGAATTGCTATAAACAAATGATGAACAAATAATTTATTCGCGTTTACATTTTGAAGTTCAAGTAAGGAATGATGCTGCGCCAGATTAAATTTAGAGCTACCAAGTCTCTACATATGGGTGGTTGGCCCCAGTGCATACAAACGAGCTGGCCCCTTCAACCTCACGCCTCGTATGATAGCACATTATTTATTAATCGACCGAGTCTCCTCTTTGCCGGGTTTACGATGCACTAAATTACGCCTCGTAGACTGTGGGCAGCCTAAAAGGCCGGGCCCATAGAAACAAGTTCAAGAACATTGGCGTGGTGAGACAGGTGCCATTGAGGGGGGGGGGGGGGGGGGGGGGGGGGGGGGGGGGGGGGGGGTAATAGGTGACGTTAGGAGCTGGCCAATACTTGAGTTACAGGGGCAGCCAGTTAGGTAGGGCTTACAACCTCAGAGCTAGGGCTAGGGGCACTCGCCATATCTGTACCGGCTCCGAGTGTCTGTACCGTCTCTCAAGTGTCTAATCCGTAGCGGACTATCTATAATATCTAATTGTCCAGTTATTCGCGAACGCTTCATTGAGCGCTTCAAACATTTACACAAGCCTGCAGACAAAGGCCCGTACAAAGCAATGAACCACAGACAAAGGCCCGTACAAAGCAATGAACCACAGACAAAGGCCCGTACAAAGCATTGAACCACAGACAAAGGCCCGTACAAAGCAATGAACCACAGACAAAGGCCCGTACAAAGCAATGAACCACAGACAAAGGCCCATACAAAGCAATGAACCATAGTTTTTCTTGCCAGGTGCTAGCAGCAGCTTCTAGGCAGCTCCCCTGACTGGGTAGTCAGCCAAAACTGTTGTAATCTAGTGCACCTTGAAGCTGACACAACCAGCTTTCCAGGGTTATTGCCATCTTGGGAGCACAGGATGGAGTACATACATCGTCATATCCTTGCTGGGAGCACCCACCCTGTACCCTCAACCCCTCCGATCTACCCGAAACTACATGGGATAAGTACAGGCCTGGTCTCCTCATTGATGACAGATCCATATTTTTGAAGCTATGTAACCTAGTGTGACGGATATCGACCCTCACATCGAGCGTGACTCAAGCGTGACAGGACATGACGATGTATGTCCAGTCACGCTGACGAAGAGACCTGAACCTCGACCCAAACCCTACACCCCAGGATGATGTAAGGAGTATATAGGTTCGGACCTAGGGACTCCAAGGTAGACAACATCGGGGATTGTTCCCTCGTCATCCACTAACTTTGTAGTCAAGCTTAGACATATTCTATACGTTACACGTAGTTCAAGTTAAAGATGATAAATCCAAACAAAGACAGGCCTACGGTGGCTGAGTTGGGTAAGTACTCACAGCTACTACGGTAGATGAGTACCAGTACCCACACACACTACGGTTGCTGAGTTGGGTAAGTACACAAACCCACTACGGTGGATGAGAACCAGTACCCACACACACTACGGTGGCTGAATTGGGTAAGTACAACAACCCACTACGGTGGATGAGAACCAGGACCCACACACACTACGGTGGCTGAGTTGGGTAAGTACACAAACCCACTAAGGTGGATGAGTACCGGTGCCCACACACACCAAGGTGGCTGAGTTAGGTAAGTACACAAACCCACTAAGGTGGATGAGTACCGGTGCCCACACACACCAAGGTGGCTGAGTTGGGTAAGTACACAAACCCACTTAGTCTCATCTAAATACATACATAACGTGTATCACCTAAAAGCGGTCATATACCAATCTAGGTCTCCTTTAAAACAGGGTCTTATAAAAAACTGGGCCATCTAAAATTGGTTCCTATTTTAACGTGTGTCCTTAACTGGGTCTCCTCTAAAACTGGGTCTCATTTTTAACTGGGTCTAAAACTAGGTCTTATCTAAAACTGGTTCTCATTTTTAACTGGGTCTACAAATGGGTCTCCTCTAAAACAGGGTCTCATCTTAAAATCATACAACTGGTTCTCAGTGCTAGGTCTGAAGGAGGTCCACACCCGTACAATAATATAATCAAGAAACTCTATGCCCTTAGACGAGAAAAAGCACACCCCTATTATGGCCCTAGCTGCTACGGTGTTTTACAGTCTCACTCCTAGTGCTAGTGCTAGGTCTGAAGGAGGTCCACACCTGTACGATAATATAATCAAGAAACTCTATGCCCTTAGATGAGGAAAAGCACACCCCCACCATGGCCCTAGCTGCTACGGTGTTTTACAGTCTCACTCCTAGTGCTAGTGCTAGGTCTGAAGGAGGTCCACACCTGTACGATAATATAATCGAGAAACTCTATGCCCTTAGATGAGGAAATGCACACACTTAGTCGTGGCCCTAGCTGCTACGGTGTGTCCCACCCCTAGTGCTAGGTCTCAGGACCTCCAAACCCAAATGATTATATAGTTAAGAAAATCAGAGGACCTCCACACTCCTAAAAGAATAGAAGAAAGGAAACCTAGACCTCAAGTTAAAAAGTCTAAACCCCAAGCCTAGGCCTCAAGTTAAAAAGTCAAGTTAAAAAGTGAACACCCAAATTTAAAAAGTCTACATCCCAATCCTCCATCCAAAGTTAACAAGTCTATACCCCAACCCTACGTCCCAAGTTAAAAAGTCAAGTTAAAAAGTGAACACCCAAATTTAAAAAGTCTACATCCCAATCCTCCATCCAAAGTTAACAAGTCTATACCCCAACCCTACGTCCCACTTTAAAAAGTCAAGTTAAAAAATTAACACCCGAAGTTAAATATTCCACATCCCAATCTTCCACCCAAAGATAACAAGTCTATACCCCAAGCCTACGTCCCAAGTTTAAAAGTCTAAACCCTTAGCCTGCGCCTGAACTTAAAAAGTGAACACCCGAAGTTAACAAGTCTATATAACAATCCTACACTTGGCTACACCCCAATCCTACACCCCAAGTTAAAAAGTGTATACCCCAAGCCTCCACCTCAAGTTAACAAGTCTACACCACAATTAAGAAGTGCGACGAGAATTGCAAAATCAATTTATCACTGTAGCGCAAACTCAGAGCCCCCCTCGGTAAAACGATTGTCTGGGGTTCAGTTTATCAGTGCTATTTTGTTTTAGCCCTCCGGATATCACGGTTGGGCAAGTCCCTTCAGCCTATCTGGCCTATCCCTTGCCTGTAACAACACGCATACACTACACACTTCAATGCGGCGCTTGCTTGAACGGCCTGTCTCCCTTGGAGTTGATAGACCTGGATGACCTGGACAAGTCTTTAATCTGTCTAATTCGCATAGAATGCTCCCACTGCTTCTTTTTGGGGCTACGCGTAGCAGCTTCTAGGCAGCTCCCTTGACCCCTCCTTTGACCCAACCAGAAGCTAGCTAGTGCGCCTGAAAGCTGATATGACAGTGACTCGAATGCAGCTGAAAATGTGTGCCTGACTTAGTGGCTCGCTGATCGAGCTGACCGGAAGCTACCATGAGTATGAGCCCAAAAAGGAACAGGGAATGCTCCCTGTTGTCTGTGGGTATTGCACACGGGAACTTGGCATTGGCAGCACAGGGTTGGCCGAAAAACATGAACAAATTCAAATTCTGACCTACTTGACGTTGATAGACCTGGATGACCTGGGCAAGTCTTTCATCTGTCTAATTCGCATAGAATGCTCCCTGTTGTCTGTGGGTATCGCACACGGGGTATTGGCATTGGCAGCACAGGGTTGGCTGAAAAACATGTACAAATTCAAATTCTGACCCACTTGACGTTGATAGACCTAGATGACCTGGGCAAGTCTTTCATCTGTCTAATTCGCATAGAATGCTCCCTGTTGTCTGTGGGTATCGCACACGGGGACTTGGCATTGGCAGCACAGGGTTGGCTGAAAAAACATGTACACATCCAAATTCTGACCCACTAGAGGTTGATAGGCCGTGCACACAACAAGAGAGAGGAGGTATACATTTGAGGCTGATAGGGAAAGTCACCAGGGCTTTTTCTACCGCTACATATAGCAATCGCTAGTTTTGACCCCGTTTTGCGAGAACATTGCTATACAAAAGTTTAACAAAGGTTTGTTTGGGCCCTAAACGGCCCTAAAAAGCTATAAAAGATTAAAAAAGCTCTAGACAGCTATCCCTGGGGGAGGCTTAAAACCATTAAAAAAGCACTAGACAGCTATCCCTGGGGGAGGCTCAAAACCATTGAAAACCTAGAAAGAACCAAATTTCAGATTTTTAAAAAAGCCCTGGAAGTCCCCTGAGTCTACTCGGCTACCCCTGCACAGTAACGTAGCCGAAGGTAGACTGACCACTGCAATAGGAGGCGAGGCAACAGTCTCCTGAGTCTACTCGGCTACCCCTGGACAGTAACGCAGCGGTACAGACTGACCACTGCGATAGGAGGCGAGGCAACAATATCCTGAGTCTACTTGGCTACCCCTGGACAGTAATGTAGCCGAATGTAGACTGACCACTGCAATAGGAGGCGAGGCAACAGTATCCTGAGTCTACTTGGCTACCCCTGGACAGTAATGTAGCCGAATTTAGACTGACCACTGCAATAGGAGGCGAGGCAACAGTATCCTGAGTCTACTTGGCTACCCCTGGACAGTAATGTAGCCGAATGTAGACTGACCACTGCAATAGGAGGCGAGGCAACAGTATCCTGAGTCTACTTGGCTACCCCTGAACAGTAATGTAGCCGAATGTAGACTGAGCACTGCAATAGGAGGCGAGGCAACAGTATCCTGAGTCTACTTGGCTACCCCTGAACAGTAATGTAGCCGAATGTAGACTGACCACTGCAATAGGAGGCGAGGCAACAGTATCCTGAGTCTACTTGGCTACCCCTGAACAGTAATGTAGCCGAATGCAGACTGACCACTGCAATAGGAGGCGAGGCAACAGTATCCTGAGTCTACTTGGCTACCCCTGAACAGTAATGTAGCCGAATGTAGACTGACCACTGCAATAGGAGGCGAGGCAACAGTATCCTGAGTCTACTTGGCTACCCCTGAACAGTAATGTAGCCGAATGTAGACTGACCACTGCAATAGGAGGCGAGGCAACAGTATCCTGAGTCTACTTGGCTACCCCTGAACAGTAATGTAGCCGAATGTAGACTGACCACTGCAATAGGAGGCGAGGCAACAGTATCCTGAGTCTACTTGGCTACCCCTGAACAGTAATGTAGCCGAATGTAGACTGACCACTGCAATAGGAGGCGAGGCAACAGTATCCTGAGTCTACTTGGCTACCCCTGAACAGTAATGTAGCCGAATGTAGACTGACCACTGCAATAGGAGGCGAGGCAACAATATCCTGAGTCTACTTGGCTACCCCTGGACAGTAATGTAGCCGAATGTAGACTGACCACTGCAATAGGAGGCGAGGCAACAGTATCCTGAGTCTACTTGGCTACCCCTGAACAGTAATGTAGCCGAATGTAGACTGACCACTGCAATAGGAGGCGAGGCAACAGTATCCTGAGTCTACTTGGCTACCCCTGAACAGTAATGTAGCCGAATTTAGACTGACCACTGCAATAGGTGAGGGAAAAGTCTAATGAGCCTACTTGGCTACCCCTGGACAGTAACATCGCTGAGCGCGGAGCCAGGGAGTTTCAAAGGGGCATTTCTGACTAGTTTAGCCGGACCCACGTGTTGCCATGCAGCGACGGAAAGGCGACGCGTCGCACAAAAAAGTGCCATATAAATATCATACGTAATTATGTATGAAGTGGCTACTAGCATGAGTATGTGAAGTACACAATGCCTCTTCTTTAAAAGACAGGCGTGGGTACCGTACACGTGTGCAGACGATACGGTTGCGGCATACCGCGCCATATAAATATCAGGCGTAATAATGTATGAAGAGACTATTAGCATGAGTATGTGAAGTACTCAATGCCTCACCCATTAACGACAAGCTTGGTTGTGTACACGTGTGCATACGAATACGTTTCAGCATACGGAGCCATATACATAGCATACATATGAATGTATGAAGTGACTACTAGCATGAGTATGCAGAGTGCATAATGCTTCATCCATTAAAGACATGCTTGGGAACTGCGCACGTGTGCATACGATAACGTTTCAGCATACCGTGCTATATAAATATCAGACGCTTGACTGCAAAAAGGGACTACTAGCATGTGTATGTGAAGTACACAATGCCTCATCCATAAGAAGGGGTGGGGGTGGAGGTGGGGGTGGGGGGGGGGTACTGTGCACGTGTGCAGACGATACAACTGCAGCATACCGAGCCACATAAATATCAGACGTATGACTGCAATAAGTGACTACTAGCATGAGTATGTGAAGTACAGACGTACACAATGCCCCATCCGTAAGGGGGGTGGGGGGGAGTGGGGGGGCTTGGGGACTGTACACGTGTGCAGACGATTGCGTTGCAGCATACTGAGCCACATAAATATCAGACGTAATAATGTATGAAGAGACTCATAGCATGAGTATGTGAAGTACTCAATGCCTCATCCATTAACGACAGGCTTGGTTATGCAAAGTGTGCATACGAATACGTTTCAGCAAACGGAGCCATATAAATATCATACGACAGAGCGAAGTGACTAATAGCATGACTATGTAAGTACTGACGTACACAATGCCCCATCCATAAGGGGGGGGGGGAGGGGGGGGGGTACTGCACACGTGTGCAGACGATTATGTTGCAACATACCGAGCCACATAAATGTCAGATGCATGACTGCTAGAAGTGACTACTAGCATGAGTATATGAAGTACAAAATGCCTCATCCATTAAAGACAGACGTGGGTACTGTACATGCGTGCAGAGGATTACGTTGCAGCATACGGCGCCTTATTAACATCAGATGTACGACTGCAATCAGTGACTACTAGTATGAGTATGTGAAGTACTGACGTACACAATGCCCTATCCATAAGGGGGGGGGGAGGGGGGAGGGGGGCTTGGGTAATGTACACGTGTGCAAACGATTACGTTGCAGCATACCGAGGCACTTAAATATCAGACGTAATAATGTATGAAGAGACTAATAGCATGAGTATGTGAAGTATGCTAATTCACACAATGTGAAGTATGCTAATTCACACAATGGTCTAGTGGTAGACCAGATCACTCGAGGATGAGGAGTCAGGGGTTTGACTCCCCCTTGGGTCGCTCTTGGCGTTGCAGGTCGTCATCAACCACGATGGTAGCTTGTTAGTTGAGGTAGGAGACCGCTCCCCACCTGCGTACGACGGGCTCCCTTAACACCACACCCCACCAGGCGTTATCATTACCTTTGTTATCCTCATTCACTCCTAAAATTCCTAATCCACAAGTGAAAGGCTTGGGTACTGTTCACTTGTGCAGACCAAGGTACTACTAAGCGCGCGCGGCAGCGCTGCACCGCGCTGCCTCTTTGAGCCCCTCTGCGCGTTTCGAGCAGTTTTTCAACCCCCTGTGGGCGCAGCGTGCAGTTTTTGCGCTTTTTGCACTAAAAAGCGCTGACCAATTTGGCAAGAAGTAGTACCCTGGTGCAGACATCGGTCGCTGTCAACTGCCATGGTAGCTTTGTCCAGGTAAAGTAGCAGCCCGTTCCCTACCGCCACTTTTACCACGCCCCACCAGGCGTTCTCGTTACTTCTTATGTCCAGACATTTACGCTCAACAAATGGTATTACTTACACATTAGTCGTATGAATGCATAAAGTGGATACTGGAGTGCGTTTACTTAACAATGCCAAATCCTAAAGAGAGAGGCTTGGGTACCACAAAGCTGCGCAGACTATGACAGTACCGTGACCAATGGGGAGCTGCAAGTTTGCATGTTTAAGAGAGACGTGCTCAAAAGCTTCATTGGGTCAGGCTGGCTACCCCCCCTCCCTTCCCCCCACCACCCTCCTGGCTATCAAGGGGAGACGGGGTTTGGTGAGGCCGGGGAGACGTGACCGAGGGGGGAGCTGCAGGTCTGCATGTTAGAGAGAGGCATGCTCAAAAGCCTCATAGGGTCAGGTTGGCTGCCTCCCTACCTTCCCCCCACCACCCTCCTGGCTATCAAGGGGAGAGGGGGGTTGGTGAGGCCAGGGAGACGTGACCGAGGGGGGAGCTGCAGGTCTGCTGGGTTAGAGAGAGGCATGCTCAAAGGCCTCATAGGGCCAGGTTGGCTGCCCCCCCATCCTCCCTACCACCACCCTCCTGACTATCACGGGGATAGGGGGTTTGGCAAGGCTGGGGAGACGTGACCTAGGGGGGAGCTGCAGGTCTGCTGGGTTAGAGAGAGGCATGCTCAAAGGCCTCATAGGGTCAGGCTGGCTGCCCCCCCATCCTCCCTACCACCACCCTCCTGACTATCACGGGGATAAGGGGTTTGGTGAGACTGGGGAGACAGGACCGAGGGGGGAGCTGCAGGTCTGCATGTTAGAGAGAGGCATGCTCAAAGGTGTCATAGGGTCAGGTTGGCTGCCCCCCCATCCTCCCTACCACCACCCTCCTGACTATCACGGGGATAGGGGGTTTGGCAAGGCTGGGGAGATGTGACCGAGGGGGGAGCTGCAGGTCTGCTGGGTTAGAGAGAGGCATGCTCAAAGGCCTCATAGGGTCAGGCTGGCTGCCCCCCTATCCTCCCTACCACCACCCTCCTGACTATCACGGGGATAAGGGGTTTGGTGAGACTGGGGAGACGTGACTGAGGGGGGAGCTGCAGGTCTGCATGTTAGAGAGAGGCATGCTCAAAGGCCTCATAGGGTCAGGTTGGCTGCCCCCCCATCCTCCCTACTACCACCCTCCTGACTATCACGGGGATAGGGGGTTTGGCAAGGCTGGGGAGACAGGACCGAGGGGGGAGCTGCAGGTCTGCATGTTTAAGAGAGGTATGCTCAAAGGTGTCATAGGGTCAGGTTGGCTGCCCCCCCATCCTCCCTACCACCACCCTCCTGACTATCACGGGGATAGGGGGTTTGGCAAGGCTGGGGAGACAGGACCGAGGGGGGAGCTGCAGGTCTGCATGTTTAAGAGAGACATGCCCAAATGCTTCATAGGGTCAGGCTGGCTGCCCCCCCATCCTCCCTACCACCACCCTCCTGACTATCACGGGGATAAGGGGTTTGGCAAGGCTGGGGATCCGTAACCGAGGGGGGAGCTGCAGGTCTGCATGTTCGAGAGAGACATGCCCAAATGCTTCATAGGGTCAGGCTGGCTGCCCCCCCATCCTCCCTACCACCACCCTCCTGACTATCACGGGGATAGGGGGTTTGGCGAGGCTGGGGAGACGTGACCGAGGGGGGAGCTGCAGGTCTGCATGTTCGAGAAATACATGCTCAAAGGAGTCATAGGGTCAGGCTGGCTGCCCCCCCTCCCTCCCCACAACCACCCTCCTGGCTATCACGGAGGAGTTGAACGCTTCCGTTTCGGCTCACCTCAGCGGGGTGGCGAGGGGAGGAAAGGGAGGGAAGGAAGGGGGGGGAGTGAGTGGTTGAAGAAGTAAGCAAGAGAGGGAGGGAGGGAGGGAGGGACAGGGGGGGGAGCACCTGAATGGGTGGGGAGGGGAGGGAAGGGAGGGAAGGGGGGGGAGTGAGTGGTTGAAGAGGTGAGCAAGAGAGGGAGGAGGGAGGGAGGGAGGGAGGGAGGGAGGGAGGGAGGGAGGGAGGGACAGGGGGGGGGAGCATTTGAGCGGGTTGGGGAGGGAAGGGTGGGGTAAGGAGAGGCGGTTAGGGGTGGGGAGGGAGGGGGAGTGGTCGAAGAAGTCAGCAAGGGAGGGAGGGGGAGGGGGGTGAGTGGGGGGGGGGGGGGGGGGGGGGGGGGGAAGGGAAGGAGGGGAGTGGTAGTGGTGATGGGGGGGTCAAGTGGAACAAAGGAGTACTGTGTAATGGTGACAGCTTCACTAGCACTTGATCTATTCGGCTGTCTCATTGGCTGAAGCCTGAAATTTGCCCCACTCATGCCTCACTACCTCACTCATGCCTCGACTCACTGCCCCACTCAGTGCCAGCCTGAGCGCTGTCCCACACATACATGCACATGAGCACACACCGTCCCACACACACACTGTCGCACACATGCACATGTGCACACACCGTCACACACACAGAATAATCCAGGCCCCACCTTGAGTTTCCCAAGTTGCACTGCGTACGAGCCTCACCTTGTACATCTTGCCGAGGGATGATGTCTCTCCAGGACTGTTTGGGAGATCAGAGGAGCGTCTGAGTTCTACACACACAAACTTGCACACACCGTCACACACACACAATAACTCAGGCCCCACCTTGAGTATCCCAAGTTGCACTGCGTGCGAGCCTCACCTTGTACAACCTGCCAAGAGACGATGTCGATGAAGGACTGTTTGGGAGATCCAAGGAGTGTCTGGCCTCTGGCCTAATGGGTGAAAAGTCCAAACCTGAGCCTGGAGTCAGCGCAATTTTGGAGGCCTTTCTCTGAAAGGATCTCGGGGTTGCAAGATGGGATCCAGTCGAGACTGGAGAAAGCGCAATTTCGGAGGCCATTCTCTGAGAGGATCTCGGGGTCGGGAGAGCGGACCCAGGCGAGACTGGGACTGCAGGATTGAGAGAGCTGGGTTGTGAGAGCGCTGGGTCGCCGGGGCGAAGATTCGCAATCTGGACCGCCAAGTCGGAGGTTAGCGAGAGGGCTGGGTCGCCGAGGCGGAGGTTTGCGATCTGAGCCGCTAAGTCGGAGGTTCGCGAGAGTTGGATCGCGCGCGCAGACCCAGGCGAGACTACGATTGCAGATCCCTGGCTCAGGTAGGCGCTGGTGTTCATGGGCGACATCTCGCTGCCTGGGCCAGTAGACATGCCTGTGCCAGTCGACACTGCGGACACTTCGGAGGCCCTTCTCAGCGAGGTTTTTACGTTGGCGACGTCAAGCCCCAGGACTAGAGCCTGGTCACTCGGGGATTCACCTAGACCTGAGCTCCACATGCTTGGAAGGTCGCCGCTGAGATCGTAGCCAATCTTGATGAGTCCGTTGTCGGAGGGGGTGTCAAGGGACGGAGGGGAGAGGGCGCCACCTGGCTGTTCCGGGATGAGGCCTGGAGAGGACATGACTTGGCTGCCCAGTATCATAAGACTGCCTACTGATGAGTTTACTCCAGAGCTGTTGGTAAGGTCGAGGCAGCGGATTGGGAGGGAGACAGAGCGTGTCATATGGGCAGACTGTGGAAGGGGTAGTGGGGTGGGGGAGGGATCAGTGGGGTGGGGGAGGGGTTAGTGGGGTGGTAGACAGAGCAACACATGCATTTTGAGCTATTCTGGTTGGGGCAGTGGATGGGGAGAGAGACAGAGCGGGCCATGTTGTGGGCAGACAGTGGAAGGGGCAGTGGGGAGGGCGAGGGGTTAGTGGGGTGGGAATTTGGCACCCCTTTTTTTTTTTTTTTTTTTTTTTTTTTTTTTTTGTTTTTTTTTTTTATTTTTTTTTTTTTTTTTTTTTTTTTTTTTTTTTTTTTTTTTTTTTTTTTTTTTTGGGGGATTTTTTGGTTTTTTTTTTTTTTTTGTTTTTTTTTTTGGTTTTTTTTTTTTTTTTTTTTTTTTTTTTTTTTTTTTGGTGTTTTTTTTTTTGTTTTTTTTTTTTTTTTTTTTTTTTTTTTTTTTTTTTTTTTTTTTTGTGGGTTTTTTTTTTTTTTTCTGCCCCCTTGCAGCACCCCTTTCACCCATAATGCAACCTGCCAAGCCAGATAAAAGAGTGTCCAAGACCCCCCAAATTAGCAGTGGAGGGGTGGGGGAGGGATCGGTGGGGGTTGGGCCATAGCAAGATTTATATTTGAGCTAGTCAGGTACACACTCACTTGCTGAGATTTGCTGTGAGCACTATATTTTGAGCTAAGTAGTCTTGTATGCACATTCCTCTTTTTTTAGAGCGACGCATCACAAATTGTGCCACCCCAGTGCAATCCTCTGCCCGCCGAACCCCATGGAGAGTGACGTGTGGAGCCCAGGGTGTTCGGGGGGGTATTTATGACTAGTTTGTCCGGACCTACGTGTCGCCATGCAGCGGCGGAAGGGCGACACGTTGCACACAAAAAAGTGGAACACTCACTTGCTAAGATTTTGAAAATTAAAACAATTAAAAAAACATTGGCACACTCACTTCCAGAGATCAAACAAAAAACTTTGGCATACTCACTTGCTGAGATTTGATGCCAGCAGCGCTTTGTCCGGCCCTCACGCGTGAATCTAGTTGGACACCACCTCGGACTTTCTTCTCACATGATAGAATCTCAGGCATGGCACTGTAGGACGCAGAGCCATTGATACCAGTGCCATAGGAGTGGTGAAAGTTGAAGGTGCTTGACAGGCTTTGGTGTTGCTGCGGAGGGAAGGGAGGGTGGGGAGTAGGGGGTGGGGGTGGGTGGGTGAGGGGGGTCCAAATGTATGGGGGTAGGGTATAAGAGGGTGTGGTATGGCTGGGCGGGGGGGGGGGAATGGGGGGGGGGGTGGGTGGGTGGGTGGGGGTCCAACTGCCTGGGGGTAGGGGGTGGGAGGGGATGGGTGGGGTGGGTGGGTGGGGGTCCAACTGCGCGGGGTAGGGGTAGGGAGGGTATAGTTGTGGAGGGGGGGGGGGGGGGGGGGGGGGGGGGGGGGTCCAACTGCATGGGGGTAGGGAGTGGGTTGGGTAAGGGGGTTCCAAATGTATGGGGGTATGGGGTGGTGGGTGGGTGGGTGGGGTCCAACTGCATGGGGGTAGGGAGTGGGTGGGTAAGGGGGGTCCAAATGTATGGGGGTAGGAGGTAGGGGGTGGGTGGGTGGGTGGGTGGGGGTCCAACTGCATGGGGGTAGGGAGTGGGTGGGTAAGGGGGGTCCAATGTATGGGGGTAGGGGGTGGGTGGGTGGGTGGGTGGGTGGGGGGGTCCAACTGCATGGGGTAGGGAGTGGGTGGGTAAGGGGGGGCCAAATGATTGGGGGTAGGGGGTGGGTGGGGGGGGTCCAACTGCACGGGGGTATGGAAGTGGGTGGGTAAGGGGGGTCCAAATGTATGGGGGTGGGTGGGTGGGTGGGATCCAACTGCATGGGGTGACGGGTGTGAGGGTGGGTGGGATCAACTGCATAGGGGTATGGAGTGGGCGGGTAAAGGGGGGTCCAAATGTATGGGGGTAGGGGTGGGTGGGTGGGTGGGATCCAACTGCATGGGGTATGGAGTGGGTGGGTAAGGGGGGTCCAAATGTATGGGGGTGGGTGGGTGGGTGGATCCAACTGCATGGGGGGTAACGGGTGTGAGGGTGGGTGGGATCCAACTGCATGGGGGTATGGAGTGGGTGGGTAAGGGGGTCCAAATGTATGGGGGTGGGTGGGTGGGTGGGTGGGTGGGTGGGATCCAACTGCATGGGGGTATGGAGTGGGTGGGTAAGGGGGGTCCAAATGTATGGGGGTAGGGGGTGGGTGGGTGGGTGGGATCCAACTGCATGGGGGTAAGGGGGTGGGTGGGTGGAAAAAAGGAGACACCTACAGTGAAGTTCCTGTTGCTACTCGTGTAGAGGCATCTCCAGGATGAGGTGACACTGGAGTGGTAGGACACCATTACACTGAGTGCATATCTTCACCTCTATCCATCTCTCTATCCACCTCCCCCCCTTCTCCTTCTCTAAGATACCGCTAGCTACGGTCAATTAGGAAGTGGGGATTTCTCTAAGAAACCGTTAGCTACGGTCTCACTTAGAGGGATTGAACTTAATCAGTTGAGCGACGGCTTATTTGATAGAGCCTTAGTTCAGCTTCCCCGTCCTATCTTACTCTTACCTCGACCGTCTCCTTCTCTTTGAGAGACCTTAGCTGCACCTTTGGTTCCTCATTGGACACCATTAAACCAAATATTGTGGCAGGGATAAGGAAATACTGAAGGAAACACTTACGGTGAAGTTCGTGGTGCTACTCTTGTAGGGGCATCCAGACGATAAGGTGCCACTGGAGCGGCAGGAGAGTGAGTGGGAAACATGAGGTGACACTGGGAGGGACACTGCCCTGTAGGACATGCTCCGTTGCACAGGATTCACGCTGATACCACCATGCACCCGCCCCTCACAGAGGACCTTTTCAGAATCTGAGTTGTACGAGGCACAGGAGGCCAGGGTGATGGCCGTGGATGAGGGTGAGGTAAAGATGCCGCCGAGGAAGGCGGCAGGAGAGGAGGTGTTCCGCGTGTCGGACGGAGATGGCCAGGCTAGGTTGCTCTCTTGGAAAGACAGTGGGGATGTTGGGAGGCCAGGGTAGCTGCTCGTATTCGGAGGGCAGGTGTAGACCTCGACGGGGACAGTCATGACGAAGGGCGAGCTGATCTTGCGAATCTGTAATGGAAAAAGGGTGAGATATTATGGCAATCTACATGGCAAAGGGTGAGCTGATCTGGCGAATCTGTCATATAAAAGGAAGAGATTTTATGGAATCCTGAGTGGCAAAGGGCGAGCTGATCTGGCGAATCTGTAATGGTGAAAAGGTAAGCTGTTATGGCAATCTGAATGGTAAAGGGTGAGCTGTCATGGCAATTTAAATGGCAAACGGGGACAGTCATGACAAAGGGTGAGCTGACCTGGCAAATCTGTAATGGTGGAAGGGTGAGCTGTCATGGCAATCTAAATGGCAAAGGGAGAGATGTTACGGAATCCTGTCGTGGCTAAGGGTGCGCTGTCATGGCAATCTAAATGACCAAGGGGGAGCTGATCTGGCGAATCTGTAATGGTGAGAGGGAGAGATTTTATGGAATCCTGTCGTGGCTAAGGGTGCGATGTCATGGCAATTTAAATGGCAAAAGGGCACAGTCCTGACCAAGGGTGAGCTGATATGACGAATCTGTAATTGTGACAGGGTGAGATATTATGGAAATCTGAATGGCAAAGGGTGAGCTGTCATGTCAATAATCTGAATGGCAAAGGATGAGCTGTCATGACAATAATCTGAATGGCAAAGGATGAGCTGTCATGACAAATGGTGAGCTGTCATCGCAAGCGGATGGGGGGACGGACAGAGGAACAGACAGGCAGACAGACAAACAGACAGACAGAGACACACAAACAAGCCTGGGTCAGAGGTCCTTACATTAATGCTGACTTCAATATTGATTTGGATTGGACTTTGGAGGGACCCCCCCCCCCCCAACCAACCAACCAACCACTCACACACACACACTAGATCGTAGTTAGATAGCTTACTGTATTGTTCTGTATCATAGGGTTGATTAAATGACGTATTCCTTTTCCTGAATCTGGTGTTTTTGTGCACTGTACGGCTGGACCGCAATCTAATATTGTAACACCGTTTAACAGAGGTCCTTGCAAGGATGCAAGTGTGCCCTGGACTTCTGCTTCTTGTAGCACGCACTAGGGCATCCAACTGAGCTGACTTGGCAAGCGGATGGAGGGGCGGATGGAAGGAGGGACAGACAGACAGAGACACACAGACAAGCCTGGGTCAGAGGTCCTTGAAGGAGTGCAAGTATGCCCTGGACTTCTAGTTCATCTAGCACACACTAAGTCATCCAACTGAGCTGACATGGCAAGCGGATGGAGGGACGGATGGAGGGAGGGACAGACAGACAGAGACACACAGACAAGCCTGGGTCAGAGGTCCTTGAAGGAGTGCAAGTATGCCCTGGACTTCTAGTTCACCTAGCACGCACTAAGTCATCCAACTGAGCTGACATGGCAAGTGGATGGAGGGACGGATGGAGGGAGGGACAGACAGACAGAGACACACAGACAAGCCTGGCTCAGAGGCCCTTTAAGGAGTGCAAGTGTGCCCTGGACTTCTGGTCCTTATAGCACGCACTAGGGCATCCAACTGAGCTGACATGGCCAGCGGATGGAGGGACGGATGAAGGGACGGACAGACGGACAGACAGACAGACAGACAGACAGACAGACAGAGACACACAGACAAGCCTGGCTCAGAGGCCCTTTAAGGAGTGCAAATGTGCCCTGGACTTCTGGTCCTTATAGCACGCACTAGGGCATCCAACTGAGCTGACATGGCCAGCGGATGGAGGGACGGATGAAGGGACGGACAGACAGACAGACAGACAGACAGACAGACAGACAGACAGACAGAGACACACAGACAAGCCTGGGTCAGAGGTCCTTGCAAGAAAGCAAGTGTGCCCTGGACCTCTGGTTCATCTAGCACGCACCTCATCCTGTTTCAATGATTGATTTACTGGTTGACCATTCACCTCGACGAAGCACGTGCGGTGTTGAGCGCTTGCCGTCGCTGTCAACTGCCATGGTAGCTATGTCCAGGTCAGGTAGCTGCCCATACTCTACCTCCAAACGACTGGCTTCCTTAATCCCACGCCCTAACAGGCGTTTTTTTCTTTTTTGCAAGTGTGCCCTAGACGTCTTGTTATCTTAGCACGCACTAGGGCATCCAGATGCCTTACGTGTTTCATTATTTGCACTGCTTATTTAGGGGGTCTACGGCAACCTTTTATTTGGCTAATAAGGGTGCCGTAGGGGTGCAGCAAAGGGTGCAAAAGAACTGCACCCTCAAATTTGCAGTGTTGGTCTGCTTGTTCAAGGGACAATGGACTAAGCCTCTTACCTGGTCTGACTTCTCAGTAAAAAAAGGAGCGTCTTCTGTTTCACTCTCAAACTCAACGATTGTCCTGTTTTGACATGGTTGACTGCTGCGTCACAGAGGGGGGGAAAGCAAGGTAAGAAGGCTGGATCAGACCTTGCCAAGTGTAGTACATCTCGCTCTGGCAGTATTTGCAGGTGCTGTGATATAGTGCTTCACGGTAGAAAAGTTGCATAAACAGGAGGTATCCTCCTGTCCCAAAAGTTGATATAAGCCGATCGATTTATTCCGGGTACCGGTATAAAATATAGAAAGTATATGACATGAATATTTTAGATTTGTTTAGCATTGGGGGGGGGCTGCGATATGGTGCTTCACGGTAGAAACGTGGTAAAAGATGAAATGCATCTCATATTAGAATGTCCGTTATACGCTGAGGATAGAAAACATAAACAGAGAAAACGAAAATTTAACCTCAACTGGTGGATAAAAACTCCAGCAGGAAGCTGGCCATGAATCCTGATTCCTTTGTAGGATGGAAATACTGAATACAATTTAAAAAAAATGCGATAAGAATGATGAGATGATAATTCAATTGTTTTGTAGAATTAAAGGATCACTGTCGCACGAACTCAGGGCCCCTGTCGGTAATACGATAGTTTGGGCTTCATAGCCTCTTTAGCGATTTACAATGGTCTAGTGGTAGACCAGATCGCTAAAGAATGAAGAGTCGGGGGTTCGACTCCCCCTTCAGTCGCTCTTGGCGTTGCAGGTCGTCGTCAACCGCGATGGTAGCTTGTCCAGTTGAGGTAGGAGGCCGCTCCCCACCCGCATACGACGGGCTCCCTTAACACCACGCCCCACCAGGCGTTATCATTACCTTTTGGGCTTCATTTCAATAGTGCTTCTTATGTTTAAGCCCTTCCTATCACAGGTGGGCAACAGGGTACTACTAAGCGCGCGCGGCAGCGCGGTGCTGCGCAGACTTTTTGAGCCCCTCTGCGCGTTTCACGCAGTTTTTCAACCCCCTGTGGGCGCAGCGCGCAGTTTTAGCGCTTTTTGCACTAAAAAGCGCTGACCAATTTGACGTTTGTGCGCTTTAAGCGCTGGCCATTTTGGCAAGAAATAGTACCCTGGTGGGAAAGTCCCATTAGCCTATGTGCCCTACCCCTGGACTGTAACATACATACAGGCACTGTTTCTTTCCTGGGCTGCGCATGGCAGCTTCTAGCCAGCTCCCTTCAACATCCACTGGGTTGAGCCCAAATCTTTAAACTGCACTTGAATGCCTACCATGTCAGCTTTCAGACGCAGTAGCTAGCTTCAGCTCTGGCCCAATGATGGGGAAACGGAGCTGCCTAAAAGCTGCTAATCGTAGCCCAAAAAAGGAATAGTGGTTGTAGGGTTGTTGAGTGGAAGGGGCACGGAAGGGAGGTTGGGGCAGATGGGTTAGGGGCAGATGGGTTAGGGACAGGGTGGGTAGGTTGGGGCAGGGCGGGGTAGATAGTTCAGGAAACAGCTTGGGTTCATTTCTTGGTTTTGTTTTGCTACAATCTATGTTTAGTTTTGATTTTCCAGAGTTGAAGAGCTTGGTCAAGTTGCGTTGCCTAGTCCAGCATGTTTTGGTTTTGACTGCCAAAAGTTGCTGGGTTTTTGTTATATTTTTAGAGGATTTCCGCCCCAGCATTCTCAACCCTGTACGCAAACCAGCGACACCGAGGATTCAGGAAGAAAGGCGAAAGAGATGGGTTTCTAATATAGTTAGGGACCGGCAAATCATTTGATAATGACCAAAGGCGAGTATGATATCTTATGATATCATACTAATTGCATCATATGATATTGTATATAAATGGTAACTTTGGCCTAGACAGACTGCTGTCATCATATGATATCATATGATGACATGATATCATAATTTCGTTCCCTAAATATAGTGCTGAGCAGGGTACTACTTCTTGCCAAATTGGTCAGCGCTTAAAGCGCACAATCGTCAAATTGGTCAGCGCTTTTTTGTGCAAAAGAGGCAAAAACTGCGCACTGCGCCCAGAGGGGGTTGAAAAAACTGCGCGAATCGCGCAGAGGGGCTCAAAAAAGGCAGCGCGGCACTGCGCTGCCGCGCTCACTTCGTAGTACACTGGTGCTGAGAGGTTTGGATTGATTGGGGTGCTGTCTATGAATGGGTGTGTGAGAGCAATTGTGCAGTCTCAGAAGTTTGAGATAAATCACATCCAGTAGGGAGTTCAAAATCCATCTGGGAGTTCAAACCACATCATGGCCTTCGAAAGCCATCTGGGAGTTCAAAATCCATCTGGGAGTTCAAGCCACATCATGGCCTTCGAAACCCATCTGGGCCTTCGAAACTCATCTGGGAGTTCAAATCTCATCATGGCATTCGAAATCCATCTAGGAGTTCAAATCTCATCTGGGCGTTCTAAATCCATCTGGGAGTTCAAATCTCTTTTGGGCGTTAAAACCCATCTGGGAGTTTAAATTGCATATGGGCGTACAAAACCCACCTGGGCGTTCGAAATCCATCTGGGAGTTCAAAAGGCATCAAGGAGTTCATACCCATCTGACAGTTCAAATCCCATCTGGAAGCTCAAATCCATCTGGGAGTTCAAAACCCATCTGGGAGTTCATATGTCATCTGGGCATTGGAAACACATCTGGCAGTCCAAATTCCATCTGGGAGTTCAAAACCCATCTGGCAGTTCAAATTTCCTCATTTACGGAAAACGGCAAGGTCAACCTCAGCCAAAAAGATCTAAGTTGAAGAGAAGAAAACACAAGGCGCTAGGAGGGTTGGTTTGATGAAGAAAGAAGGAAAGTAGACGTCTGGGGTCTGTACAAGGAACAGTCTGTACCAGGAACAGTCTCATCTCCACTGGTCAGGGATCAGGGAAGAGTGAAAAAGCAACAACTGTGGTCACAAAACGTACAAGTATGAAAAGTCTCGCAGTTCAGAGTGTGATGAAAGTCGTTCCTCAGATGGCTCTTCGACGACACTTTCCAGTCCAGATGCAGCTAGCAGCCTGTCTTCCATGGAGGGTCTGAATTCTTGGGTCGAGGCGACAAAGACTTCCATTTCGTGCTGCGTGTGTACCGATTCCGAACAAGAGGAGAACAGACTACGAGGGAGTGGGAAGTGGGCAGTGCGAAGTTGCAAGTGCTGCTCAGCTTATCCCGGCGGCATTGGCAGTAAAGACAAGTGCCTCGGGAGATGGACAGGCAGCCAATTGTGAGATGGATTTTGTCATCATCAAGTTATACTTATAGCATCGCTTTGGTTGAAACCGGCGTGTTCACATGGGCATTCGGCACGCGGCCACGGGAGCACGGATCGGATAAGATCGCGATTCATTCACAAAACTAGAAGCCAAGCTCACACAGCAGGGAAAGGTCCGAGGGAGTTCAGCGCCAGAAAGAACTCGAATCGCGTGCGGAATACTGGGCAGCATAATTCAAAGCAAGTAGGTAAGTTCCGCGTTTACTGGATGAGGGACAACGTGATGTAACACGTGATTCGGTGCGCACCATGGCTAGGTATGTCACCGAATAGACCACTGGTAAATCAGTGATAAGCTAAACAAGGAAACCTACTTGAGATGGCGAGTCAGGTGGCGGATTTGACTAGGCAATCGAAGAGGGAGGATAATAGTCCGGAGGGAAAGGGAGAGGAGGGGAGGAGGAGGGAGGTATAGCAGTGGGATGTGGGGACTGTGACTATTGTCTTGGTCCGTTATCAATTGTTGATTGCGGTAACGCTTGAAGGGAGCGTTGGATGGAGGAAGGGATGGGTGGGTGGTTGGAACCAGTAATAGGCAGTTTCGCAAGCGGGAGAGGGTCCCTGCGTGGGTAGTGATCGGTACAGCAACCACCCCCATACCCCAGCAACCACGTGCCTATACCCTGGCATGTGCACACGGCAATTTTGGTCGGGTCTGGAATGCGGGATCAGTGCGACCCCTCTGGTGCGACCCAGGTCCCACACCGAAGATTTGATTATTCGCTAGCACCCTACCCTGTGCCTGTGCTGCACCGAAAACTCTATTGAGGCGCGCATCGCAACCGGAGCATGAAAATAGGAGCTTAGACATAGGCTTTTTGCGCTAGAAAGTTTAGGTTTCCCCCCCTAGATGAAAGCTTGTTGCCACCCCACTTCGTTCGTGTTTTCGTGATCCATCCCCTCTTCCCCCACCCGAACTCTGTGCAATGTAGATATGCGATGCTCCAACCTACGATGCCCCCAACTCAAGCAAGATGCGCTATTGCTGCGAGTTTCTGACAGGGGTAGAAGTGATTATGTCAAAGCGCGCGAGGTGAATGAAGCCCAAGCCGACACAAGCGACATAAGCCTGGCGCTAGGGAAAACACCTCCGACATCAACCTACGAAAACAAACTCCGACATAAACCTCCGACACGCATGCGTATCTCATCCGGGCCTGCCTTCGGTTTCAGGGCCATCCTTCATCCCGCACTTCAGACCCGGAGCAAAGTGCCAGCTCGACAGAGCGAAAGCGCCAGTCAATACGAAGGGCTGCGCAACGACTTATTTCGCGCAACGAGAAAAAAACAAAAATACAGATCGAGAGGAACTGGCCCACCCTCGAACAATCGATATCGGGTCTAGATTTTTAGGAGTGACTGATTGCAAGAATCTGGGCGAATTGGGCCTTCGACATCCCAGATATGGTGAATGTTTTGGAATTATGAAACGCCGGCTTGAGTATCGAGCACTGCTGCACTGCTGATAATGAATGTTTCTGAGGACTGGTTGCTTGGCTGAAGCATCGGCATGCTCGATACTTATATTTATTATTATCAGTATATTAATAGCGCGTTGATGGTGATACGGTTTAGCCGCTTTGGGCCCATGCAGTTGGGCTTTTGGTATCGGATCTTGCTTACCTGTCGCTTAGGTGACCATAGGGGTCTTCCCGTCGGCAAGACAGGCTCAATGCTAGTAATTATAATAATGTATCAGACGACGCAGACTGCTGGCTCAGGCATCAGTCACCAACTCACCACCTGCATGGGGATTCTTTAGCTTTCCGGAGTAATATGTCGTGAGCACTCTCACAGGGAACGGACTAGGGCGTGTGCTTACAATCGTGATAGCATGTCAGGCGACATGGCAGGTATAAGAAGAGAAAGGCGACAGTTCCTCAGGGTACTGCCGCCGGTAGGTGCTGGCCCTATCGGGCAGAGGCACTACAACGGAAGCTTCCAGGCAGAAGGCCAGCCGCACTAAGACACTCTAGCTGAACCGGGAGAACCGGTCTATAACATCCCCCCCAATTCCGTGTATACTCCATTCAGAATAATTCATGGAATTTTAGGAGGTTCAAAGCAAAAGGGAAGTCTAGAGTGTAAAATATTAAGACTATGTAATAATGTGATTACCAAGAAGCATGGGGCCAAGCTTGGAAGGTAGTCACACTAGGAGGAGAGCTCAGATGTACATGTTGAGGTACAGAGCAAGAGAGGAATCCTAGTCAAGGATAAAGGTGCACTTCATGCAAGATACATTTAACATGGACTGGATTCCAGCTTGATAGCTGCCAGGAAGGGTGTCTGGTCATGCTAGGATCTCAAGCTAGAATATCGTGCTAAGATATCAAACTGCAGGGGGGCGCTGGGGTGGACTCCAAGGAGCTGCAAGAAGCTGCAAGATTATACAAGATAAAATCTAGATAAGACTGGATTCCAGCTGTGGAGCTGCCAGGAAGGTGCAGCCAAAGGCCTTGTCAACTAAGGTATCAGAATGAAGAGAAATACATAAGGTCAACATACTATTCCCCCCATAATTTGGGGGCTCTTAATGAATCCACAAATTACGGTGACATTATGAGAAGTAACTTAAGGTAGACATCCCCCGCTAGCTCATCATTATCAGTCCAGATGGAAGGATATGATGAGGTACTTCCAGTATCATTTATAAGATATAAGAAGGTTGGCTTGACAGTACATATAACTGTCTTTCAAATGGGAGGCACATGCTGAGAAATCAGATTGAAAACAACATGCCACTAGAGGCGCCAGAGGTGGCAAGAAAAAACCTAGTCAAACTACTGTGTTTATACATGGCAGGACGGGATTTAAATTCCTAGAGTGTTCATTCTATTTTTAAAAAAATTGACAAGCAGGTCAGGGGGGTACACACAAAAACACAGGTGCTGGGGAGTCATCCAGGGATAGTAGTCTGGATGCCATGTTGCTGGGGCTAGTGAGAAGCCAAAGAGCTTGTAGGGCTTGCTGGGGGACTGCAAGTCATTAGCGTACATCTAGGGAGCTGCTGGGTAGGTAGGAATTGTTGAGAGGGAAAGGTGCAGACCAGGATGGCTGCAGATCAGTTCAAAGACAATTATGTCACATGCAGATTTAATTTAGGAAGCGAGGGTATCGCTCACTTTCTGGGGATCTGCATGCGAATGAATTTCAATATATGCTATAATCTTGCGTGGTGAGTGCACAGGAAACAGCGGTCCTGCGACCAGATCAGATCAGTGTGAAGTCAGATCATAATACTCAGATCAGTGCAGCATGAGTGTTTTAGATCAATGTATTCCCCCCGTGCAGCGAGGGTACCGCTCGCTCACAGCATGAGCAATACACTAATGCATTGCAGTACATCTAGGCACACGTCAGTGAGCATCAGTGAGTGGTTGCACCATTGTACATCTGTACGTCAGTACATTTGTGCAATGGTGCATATACAAACATCAGTACATGAGAATACACCATGATCAGATCAGGTCAGAGCAGATCATATATACATTAGTCACCTCAGAGGTTAGTGCACAAATGCATATATGATAATGATCAGTCATGATAACGTCAGATCAGAGCAACAATATACAGATCAGTGACCAGAGTGGTACATCTCTTGGGGGGGGGGGGGGGGGGGGGGGGGGGGGGGGGGGGGGGGACAGGGCACGTCAGATCATTGCCTTCTACAAATCATACAGATCAGATCCAATCAACGTTATGAGGATTAGTCACTCAGATCAGTACAGATACTCGAATCACTATATCCCCTTTCAATATCCTTCCCCTTCTCTCTAGATAAAGTTAGCATTTACCCAATGCCCACAGGGAGGCGCAGAGCCTTGCGATTCCTATTGTAGTAGGAAGGGTGGGGCAGGTACAGCATGCTGGTAGGGGCAGATGTGGTGCAGATGTGGGGAAAGCCAGTGCTATGATCAGTGAGTGGTAGTGCAAGTGAACATGCAACGATGGGTGCATTACTGCAGGTGACGTGAACACTAATATGTTTCTTGACATCTTCCGGGGGAAGTGGCTGGTCAGGTGGTGAAGGGTGTTTGAGACTGAATTTGTCATCCCTACCATTAGTCATTGATGAGATCAGGACTCTAGTGGCGTGGATAGCAGGATGGCAGGCTGTGGATGTAATAGCACAATCATCTGGTGGTGATGAGGTTGATGGAATGGATGGGGTGGCTGCGTGTTTGATGGGTGTGGGTATGTCCCCATCACGTGTACTAGACGTACTTGCGATGTCACTTTCCGTGTAGTGGATGTGTGTGCAGATGCATGTGGTGTGCCAGGTGCCATGGCAGTGTATGGGGGAAGTTCCCCCCCATGCAAGTGAGCAAATCCATCCACTGGCTGCGTGTGGAAAGGGGCAGGTAGTTCAGAGGTGATATCCATGGTTTTGTCATTTGCATGAGTATAGAAGTGTTTCTTACTACGCACAGTTGGTACCAGTCTAGTCTGAATGGGATGAAGGGAAGGTGTGGCTGGGGCCATATGTGGGACGGTGGCATATTTAAATGCAGCGGTCGGGGCTGCAAGTGCTATGGCAGGTTCCATGGCAGGGGTGACACTAGGAACGTCGTCATCCAAGTCCCATCCTAGTGATAAGTGGTAGGCAGCTACTAGGATTGTGAGAGGATCAGTTTGGAGGGTGGCATGATCACGATCATCATCATTATCAATGTCCTCCCCATCTTTGAGAGCACAGTCTGTGAGAGGACAGGGAGCAGCATACTGTGATCTAAAAGACATTATCAGGGCTGCAGTCGCGGGCACACGCGGTGCAAGCAAGAGCAATAGTCGGGACAGGCATATGAGGTGCGGTCTCGGCAGGTGCGACATGTAAGGGGTCCTGTTTGAAAAGACGGCGGAGGTATCGCAGTGCTTCTGCAGCATTGTTCGTATGTTGGCTTATTTGGTCGGCCAGGCGTGGAGAAAGACAATCAATGATGTGGTTGAAAGCCACGAGGTTGCTGAGTCCAGTTATCCGAACAGTGTTAGAAGCACGATGGATAGGATAATGCATGCCATTTACTGGTTCACCATATGGTCTATTGGCACAAAAACCATCCACCACAGAGTTGGCGCAACGGTTGTCTAGGAGTGGGTCGACAGTTGCAAGGTACCAACGTGTGAATTCGTGTACATTACCATCAAATGGAGTGCAGGTCTTGGGCGGTATCCTGAAGTGGTTCCCTATTACAATGTCGTTAGACATTGTCGTCATGGAGGAGGGGACGACGGGTCAGTGAAGGTCAAGGGGTTCCCCCCATTCCGGCAGCGGATGCTAAACAGCTGGGTGTTCCGAGCAGAGTTCGCAAGGGTGGCGAAGAATAGCTCAGAGCAGAAATGAGGAATGGAGAGATGGAGATATCCACATGAAATAGAGAATGGGAATGACGGTCTTGGACAGGAGGAAATTGAAGATCGACGATAGAAGCGAAAGAGGGTGTGGTGAGAGTACTGGATGAAGTGGATATCTCCTACAGGAAGTAGTTGACGGGAAGTGAGGGGGGGGGGGGAGGGGGGACGGGGGGCAGGAGATTTGGCTGGCAGGGCCGACGGGGGGGTAAGGAGATGGTGGGTGGGTAGGAGAGGGGAACTGATGGGTAGACGCAGTGGGGGGGGGGGGGGGGGGGGGGGGGGGGGGGGGGGGGGGGGGGCAACGTGCTGGCGGTCCAGCGGGGTCTTGGGTAGACTCAGAGAGGGGATTGTTACGGGGCAAAGTGCTGGTGGTCCAGCGGAGTCTTGGGTAGACTCAGAGAGGGGGTTGTTGCGGGGGCAACGTGCTGGCGGTCCAGCGGGGGCCTAGCAATCAGAAGAGATTCTGCACCTCTGATCCTTTTCCTTCGGTTGTTGCGGCGGCAACTGTCGAAGGCACTGCAGGTGCGCGGGAGCTCGGGATCTACGGACAGGGTAACAGGCTTGATGCGCTCAAGTCTGTTGCAGTGGAACACGTTGCAGCGTTGATGAGCGATAACCTTTAGCTTTCCGGAGTAATATGTCGTGAGCACTCTCACAGGGAATGGACTAGGGCGTGTGCTTACAATCGTGATAGCATGTCAGGCGACATGGCAGGTATAAGAAGAGAAAGGCGACAGTACCCCAGGGTACTGCCGCCGGTAGGTGCTGGCCCTATATACATTTTTTAAATTCAAGTTCAGGCCAACACTTTGGCTATTCAGATTTTGGTAGGCCACCACCCCTGATCATGGTATTATGTCGTCAATTCAGGTACTGGGAGGGCACTCCCTACCGGAGGACAGTCCCTATCATAAAGGTACTTTCCCCTCACTCACGTGGATTAACAGCCTAAACCTTATATGGGTTTGATACAGTCCTTTGGCTATTCAGGTGCTGGATTACGCTAAACCTTAGATGTGACCGATATTTGATCCTTAAAAACCCTAACAATCCAATTATACATTCCACTCCATGAATGTTTACATGGAGCTATGGGTAAATGGGCCATGTACATACATAACCAAATGCCCTCGATCTGACTGGGCTGTCGAGTGCCCACCCAAACTTAGTGAACTGTTTCACTCCCACCTGAACCTAGATCCAACGCGGTTCTAATGGGGTCCAACGGGGTTCCTAGTTCCTACTGGAGTCCAACCGTGAGTCCAACCAGAATCCAGCAGGGTTCCAATCCAGGTCCAACCAGGGCACAACCGGAGTACAACGGAATTCAACCTCAGTCCAAGCAGACCAACGGGAGTGACGGGAGTCCACCAGACCCGACCCCTGGAGGCCTGGACCCGACCTGACCCAGCACACCACACGCACACGCCGACACCGTGTCGTGTGAGCTGGATCGAGCTGGATCTAACTACGCACAAACGCCGAGTTAACATGCCATGTTACTGCAGCTCTGTATTCAGCCGACGACTTATAATATTCCTTTATTGTCTTCCATCTAGCAACATCTCCCATCAGACATCGCAATTCCCAATTGAATCGACGTCCATCGATTGATCTAAACCCCGCCCCCCCCCCCCCCCCCCCCCCCCCCCCCCCCTGCATGGACATGTGCACCCGGCCGCTGTAGGCGCAACACTCAGTCATCGTCAAAACTCTCTCTCGGCCCTTCCCATAATCCCATCTCTTCTACTTAACCTTCCGACATCTTGTTAGCTTTCCCTCGGGAATTTCCGATTTCCTCGGAAATAAGTTTTGACCCCCTGGCATTCTCCCTCCCACCATGGACGGAAGCCTTCAGCCGGCGCATGGGTCAACCTCGTACCGCCCCATGCCCACCCCCCTCACCTCCTCCTCCCCAACGCCCCAAGCTTCAAGCAGACTCCTTAACTTGCATGGAGGCATGCAATTCAGTCACTTAGGGCCACGAGGGCAGCCGGTGGTGGCGGGATTCAGCCTCTTGCAGCCAGAACATCCTGGAGCTGGAGCTATGTCAGCATGTCAGCCACCTGCAACCATCACCTCAAGCGTCTGGGAAGATTTATCAGAATCCGCATGGCAGGCGCCAGCATCAGCATGCCATCCACGTGCAACCTCAACCTCAACCTCAACGCCAGACTCAAGCACAGCAGGAGCTATGTCAGGATCCGCATGGCTGGCGCCAGCATCAGCATGCCATCCACAGGCAACCTCATCCTCAGTCTGTCAACCTCAACCTCAACCTGAGAATGTCGAAGGAGCTCCATCAGCATTTCTCAACCCCAACCTCAGACTATCCCCCCCATGGGACCTCCACATGCAACCTCAACCTCAGAATTTCAAAGGAGCTCCCGCAGCAACCGCATGGATAGCCTCAGCATCAGCTGCTGCCGCTGCAGCAGCCATGACGAACTCGTCTAACTTGGTTGCGGGTGTGCACCAGTGGTTCCTATGCAGCTTACAGCATGTCCATGGGCTTACAGGGGGAGCAGGGAGGGCCCATGTGGGGCGTGCAGCATTTGCCAGTGTTAGCCAGATGGGTGAGTGTGGATGGATGTGTGTGTGTGTGGATGGGTGTGGATGGGTGTGGATGGATGGGTGAGTGTGGATGGATGGGTGAGTGTGGATGGATGTGTGTGTGTGTGTGGATGGATGGGTGAGTGTGGATGGGTGGGTGTATGCGGATTTACTTCTTGTGTGTGGAATGGATTGGGTTAGTGTGTAATGCAGATGTTGTGTTGTGTGTGTGGTATGGAATGGGCTGAGTGTGTATGCAGATGTGTGTGCTGTGTGTGGATGGATGGGTGAGTGTGGATGGATGCGTGTGCTGTGTGTGGAATGGATGCGTTTGTGGTGTGTGGATGGATGGCGGTGGTGTGTGGATGGATGGGTTGAATGTGGTATGGATGCGTGTGTGTGTGTTGTGGATGGATGTGTGTGTGTGGGATGGATGGTGTGTGAGTGTGGGTGGAGGCGTGTGTGTGGTGGATATGGGTGAGTGTGGATGGGTGGGTGTATGCAGATGTGTGTGGATGGATGTGAGTGTGGATGGATGCGTGTGTGTGGGATGGATGGATGGGGTCGATGGGTGGGTGTATGCGATGTGTGTGGATGGATGGGTGAGTGTGGGATGGATGCGTGTGTGTGTGTGGATGGATGCGTGTGTGTGTGTGGATGGATGGGTGAGTGTGGATGGATGCGTGTGTGTGTGTGTGGATGTGTGTGTGTGTGTGTGGATGGATGGGTGAGTGTGAATGGATGCGTGTGTGTGTGTGGATGGATGGGTGAGTGTGGATGGGTGGGTGTATGCAGATGTGTGTGGATGGATGAGTGAGTGTGGATGGATGCGTGTGTGTGGTGTGGATGGATGGGTGAGTGTGGATGGGTGGGTGTATGCGGATGTGTGTGGATGGATGGGTGAGTGTGGATGGATGCGTGTGTGTGTGTGGATGGATGCGTGTGTGTGTGTGGATGGATGGGTGAGTGTGGATGGATGCGTGTGTGTGTGTGGATGGATGTGTGTGTGTGTTGTTGTGTGTGTGTGTGTGGTAGATGTGAGTGTGCATGGATCGTGTGTGTGTGATGGATGAGTGTGTATGGATGCGTGTTTGCGGATTTGTGTGGATGGATGGGTGAGTGTGGATGGATGCGTGTATGCGATGTTGTGGATGGATGGGTGTGTGGATGGATGTGTGTGTGTGTGTGGATGGATGCGGTGTGGGTTGTGGTTGGATGGTTGGTGGGTGGATGTGTGTGTGTGTGTGGATGGATGGTGAGTGTGGATGGTGGGTGATTGTGGATGTGTGTGATGGATGGTGTTTGTGGATGGATGCGTGTGTGTGTGTGGATGGATGAGTGAGTGTGGATGGGTGGGTGTATGCGGATGTGTGTGGATGGATGGGTGAGTGTGGATGGATGCGTGTGTGTGTGTGGATGGATGGATGAGTGTGGATGGGTTGGTGTATGCGGATGTGTGTGGATGGATGCGTGTGTGAAGTGTGGATGGATGCGTTTGTGGTGTGATGGATGCGTGTGGTTGTGATGGATTGGTGGTGTGGATGGATCTGGTGTGTGTGGTGGAGGTGTGTGTGTGTGATGGATGGTGGTGTGGATGGATCGTGTGTGTGTGGATGGATGGGTGAGTGTGGATGGGTGGGTGTATGCGGATGTGTGTGGATGGATGGGTGAGTGTGGATGGATGTGTGTGTGTGTGTGGATGGATGGGTGAGTGTGGATGGATGTGTGTGTATGCAGTGTGTGTGGATGGATGGGTGAGTGTTGATGGATGCGTGTGTGTGTGGATGGATGGTGAGTGGGGTGGATCGTGTGTGTGTGTGGATGTGGATGGGTGAGTGTGGATGGTGGGTGTATGCGATGTGTGTGGATGGATGGTAGTGGGGATGAGTTGTGTGTGTGGATGGATACGTGTGTGTGTGTGGATGGATGGGTGAGTGTGGATGGATGGTGTGTGGTGTGTTGGATGATGGTGATGTGGATGGGTGGCTGATTGTGGATGTGTGTGGATGATGGGTGAGTGTGATGTATGCGGTGTGTTTGTGATGGATGGTGGAGTGTGGTGGGTGGGTGTATGCGGATGTGTGTGGATGGATGGGTGAGTGTGGATGGATGCGTGTGTGTGTGTGGATGGATGGATGAGTGTGGATGGGTGGGTGTATGTGGATGAGTGTGCATGGATGGGTGAGTGTGGATGGATGCGTGTGTGTGGTTATATGCGTGTGTGTGTGTGGATTGTGGGTGTGGATGGATGGCTGTGTGTGTGTGGATGGATGTTGTGTGTTGTGTGGATGGATTGGTTGAGTGTGGATGGATGGGTGTGTGTGGTGATGGGTGAGTGTGGTGGTGGTGTATGCGGATGGTGTGGATGGATGGTGTGAGTGTGATGGATGTGTGTGTGTGTGTGAGATGGGTAGTGTGATGATGTGTGTGTATGCAGGTGTGTGTGGATGGATGGGTAGTGTGGATGATCGTGTGTTTTGTGATGATGGGAGTGGTGATGGATGTTGTGTTGTGTTTGGTGTGAGTGTGTGGTGGGTGTATGCAGATGTGTGTGGATGGATGGTTGAGTGTGATGGATGTTGTGTGTGTGTGGATGGATACGTGTGTTTGTTGTGGATGGATGGGTGAGTGTGGATGGATGCGTGTGTGTGTGTGTGGATGGATGGGTGAGTGTGGATGGGTGGCTGATTGTGGATGTGTGTGGATGGATGGGTGAGTGTGGATGGATGCGTGTGTGTGTGGATGGATGGGTGAGTGTGGATGGGTGGGTGTATGCGGATGTGTGTGGATGGATGGGTGAGTGTGGATGGATGCGTGTGTGTGTGGATGGATGGATGATGTGGATTGTGGGTGTATGTGGATGAGTGTGCATGGATGGGTGAGTGTGGATGGATGCGTGTGTGTGTGAATGGATGCGTGTGTGTGTGGATGGGTGGGTGTGGATGGATGCGTGTGTGTGTGTGGATGGATGTGTGTGTGTGTGGATGGATGGTTGAGTGTGGATGGATGCGTGTGTGTGTGGATGGATGGGTGAGTGTGGATGGATGGGTGTATGCGGATGTGTGTGGATGGATGGGTGAGTGTGGATGGATGTGTGTGTGTGTGTGGATGAATGGGTGAGTGTGGATGGATGTGTGTGTATGCAGGTGTGTGTGGATGGATGGGTGAGTGTGGATGGATGCGTGTGTGTGTGTGGATGGATGGGTGAGTGTGGATGGGTGGGTGTATGCGGATGTGTGTGGATGGATGGGTGAGTGTGGATGGATGCGTGTGTGTGTGTGGATGGATAGGTGATTGTGGATGGGTGGATGGATAGGTGATTGTGGATGGGTGGGTGTATGCGGATGTGTGTGGATGGATGGGTGAGTGTGGATGGATGTGTGTGTATGCAGGTGTGTGTGGATGGACGTGTGTGTGTGTGCGGATGTGTGTGGATGGATGTGTGTGTATGCAGACGTGTGTGGATGGATGGGTGGGTGTGGATGGATGTGTGTATGCGGATGTGTGTGGAGGGATGGTGGTGTGGATGGATGTGTATGTGTTGTGGATGGATGCGTGTGTGTGTTGTGGATTGATTGTGTGTGTGTGGATGGATGGGTGAGTGTGGATGGATGGTAGGAGGGGGGATTGGATTATGTTGAGTGGGGGTGGATGGATGAGGTGTGGTGGAGTGGGATGGGATGTTTGTTATTGGTGAGTTGTGTGATGTGTCCTGTTGGGTGTTTATTGTGTCTTTTGTGTGGTAGTATGTGATGGTGTTTTGTTGTGTGTCTGTTGTGGTGTGTGTTGTGGATGTTCTTTTTGTATGGTTTTGTGTGTGTGTTTGTGTATGGGTTATGTGTGTGATGGATGTGTGGTGTGTGTTGATGGATGGACGATGTGTGGATGGTGGGTGTATGTGTCGGATTTGTGTGTGGATGGTGATGGGTAGTGTGGATGGATGCGTTTGTGTGTGTGGATGGATAGGTGAGTGTGGTGTGGTGTGATGGTAGGGTGATTGTGGATGGTGGGTGTATGCGATGTGTGTGGTGGATGGGTGAGTGTGGATGGATGTGTGTGTGATGGGGGTGTGATGGACGGTGTGTGTTGGGATGGTGTGGATGGATGTGTGTGTATGCAGACGTGTGTGGATGGATGGGTGGGTGTGGATGAATGTGTGTATGCGGATGTGTGTGGATGGATGGGTGAGTGTGGATGGATGTGTATGTGTGTGGATGGATGCGTGTGTGTGTGTGGATGGATGGGTGAGTGTGGATGGATGCGTGTGTGTGTGTGTGGATTGATGGGTGAGTTTGGATGGATGTGTGGTGTATGCAGGTGTTTGTGGTGGATGGGTGAGTGTGTATGGTATGCGTTGTGTGTTTGTGGATGGATGGTTGAGTGTGGATGGATTTGGTGTGTGTGTGTGGTGGTGGGTGAGGGTGGATGGGTTGGTGTAATGCGGATGTGTGGATGTGATGGTGAGTGTTGATGGATGCGTGTGGTGTGGATGGATGCGGTGTGTGTGTGTGGATGGATGGGTGAGTGTGGATGATGCTGGTGTGTGTGTGTGGGATGGATGGGTGGTGTGTGGATGGGTGGTGATTGTGGATGTGTGTGATGGATGGTGAGTGTGGTATGGATGGGTGTGTGTTGGATAGATGGGTGAGTGTGGATGGGTGGGTGTATGCGGATGTGTGTGATGTGGTTGAGTGTGGATGGATGCGTGTGTGTGTGTGGATGGATGATGAGTGTGGATGGATGGGTGTATGCGATGAGTTTGCATGATGGTGAGTGTGGATGGATGGTGTTGGTTGAATGGATGCGTGTGTGATGGGATGGGTGAGTGTGGATGGATGCGTGTGTGTGTGTGGATGGATGTGTGTGTGTGTGGATGGATGGGTGAGTGTGGATGGGTGGGTGTATGCGGATTGTGTGATGGATGGATGAGTGTGGGTGGATGTGTGTGTGTGTGGATGGTGGTGAGTATGGATGGATTGTGTGTAGGGTGTGTGTGTGATGGTGGGTGAGTGGTGGATGATGCTGTGTGTGTGGATGGATGGGTGAGTGTGGATGGATCGTGTGTGTGTGGATGGATGGTGAGTGTGGATGGTGGTGTATGGGATGTGTGGATGATGGGTGAGTGTGGATGGTTGTGTTGTGTGGTGAATGGATGGGTGAGTTGGATGGAGTGTGTGTCGGTGTGTGTGGATGATGGTTGAGTTGGATGGATGGTGTGTTGTGTGGATGGATGGGTGAGTGTGATGGATGCGTCGTGTGTGTGTGGATGGATGGGTGAGTGTGGGATGGGTGGTGTATTGCGGATTTTGTGTGGATGTGGGTGAGTGTGGATGGATGCGTGTGTGTGTGGATGTTAGGTGATTGGATGGGTGGGATGATGGTGATGTGGATGGGTGGGTGTATGCGGATTGTGGTGATGATGGGTGGGTGTTGGATGGATGTGGGTATGCAGGTTGTGTGATGGACGTGTTGTGTTGCGGTGTGTGGGATGGATGTGTATGCGACGTGTGTGATGGATGGGTAGGTTTTGATGGATGTTGTATGCGGATGTGTGTGATGGATGGGTAGAGTGTGGATGGATGGTGTGTTCGATTGTGTATTTGTGTGTGTGTGTGGTCGGATTTGTGGATGGATGGGTGGTGTGATGGATGCGTGGGTGTGTCGGATGGTGTGATGATGGTGGGGGTGGGTAGATGTGTGTATGCAAATGTGTATGCATGGATGGGTGAGTGTTAGGTACACATCTGTTGTCCATATAAGCATGCATGTAAGTGTAAGTATGCATATGAATGTACGCATATGCATGCATATATCTTTCAGTCCGGGCGCATGCATATGAATGTTAGTGTTGCATTGAATCTTCTAATGCAAATCAAATATTCAAATAGTGTTTTTAATATGTTTAGTCTCTCGTGTTTAGTAGTCAATTTGTTTTTATTAATTATTTATACTCATTATTTATTAATACTTTTTAAATATGTTTACGTGTCAATTTTGTTTTTATTAATTATTGCAAACAAAGGATAGTGCATGGAGGGCCCATGTGGGGCATGCCACATCTGTAGGGAACGGCCATATGATATCATATGATATCATGTCATCATATGATGTCATATGATATCATATGATGACATCAGTCTGACTAGGCCTAAGTAACCATTTATGTACAATACCATTGAATATATGTAGGGATCAGCAATATGATATCATATAATATCATGTCATCATATGATGTCATATGTTATCATATGATGACATCAGTCTGACTAGGCCTAAGTAACCATTTATGTACAATACCATTGAATATATGTAGGGATCAGCAATATGATATCATATGATATCATGTCATCATATGGTATCATACGGCGGTCTGACTAGGTAACTTTGGCCTGGGGCACCATATCATTTGATATTAAATCATATGATTTTTGTATGATATCATATGATATCATACTCGTCTTTGGTCAACATCATATGATTTGCCGTTCCCTAAATATATGACGCAATTAAAAAAACAAAATCATATGATATCATACTTGCCTTAGGTCAAGATTATATGGTCCCTACGAATGTGGCCATGCTATCGCCAAACAGATTTTAAAGTTGAGGGAAATTTTGTGGCGGATTTTTGACCGCAACTGCTAGGCTTTTGAACACAGACCATCTCTTGAGCATGAAAGCCGTGTGTCATGATTAAGGGGGTCCGTG
Organism: Chlamydomonas sp. ICE-L; assembly: GCA_013435795.1. Lineage (NCBI taxonomy): Eukaryota > Viridiplantae > Chlorophyta > Chlorophyceae > Chlamydomonadales > Chlamydomonadaceae > Chlamydomonas > Chlamydomonas sp. ICE-L. The sequence continues at coordinate 3,580,315 of JACBWV010000660.1, read as the reverse complement.
TAGGGCATGCCACATGTTGCAGTGCTAGCCAGAAAGGTGAGTGCCAAATGAAATTAGACCATTGCTTGAGCATGCAAGCTGTGTGTCATGATTAAGGGGGTCCGTGTAGGGCATGCCAGATGTTGCAGTGCTAGCCAGATAGGTGAGTGCCAAATGAAATTAGACCATTGCTTGAGCATGGCATCTTTGTGTCTTGATTAATTTAAAACTTTGTATTGTTTTTCAAACTGGCCTATTTTAAAATGTAAAATAAATTGAAGGGTCTATGTAGGGCATGCCGCATTGCCCAGTTTTGTTAGTGTACGACGCATCGCTATTCCATATCCTTTGCCCCCTTGCTCATGATGGGTATGAAAGTAAGTATGTGTGGGTGTGGGTGTGTTTGTGTTTGTGTGTGTGTGGGGGGGGTCATTCTGTCTCTGCATGGCAACGCATGGGTTCTTATGGAATTACTAACTCATATGTTGCCTTCCCCTTCTATCTGACCCCCCAGGGCCAGGCACAGCAGGTTTGATCCAGCCCAACAAGAAACCGAAGGGGAGTACATCAAATCGTACTGCCTTCCTCCCCTTCTCTCCTGGTCAGATTGTGAACAAGCGGTACACCATCAAAGGGAAAGTTGCTGAGGGTCGGTACAGTGAGGTTTGTTTGGCTCTGATAAGAGACAAAGGAGGACGTCGCTATCAAGGTGAGTGGCATTAGGGTGGGTGGGTGGGTGGGAGGCTTGGGTGTGATGGGGTGGGGGAGGTGAAGGAGGACGTCGCTATCAAGGTTAGTGGCTTTGGGGTGGGTGGGTGTGGGGTATGGGTGGGGGGCTGGTGGGGTGGGGGTGGGGGGAGGTTCAGGAGGACGTCGCTATCAAGGTTAGTGGCTTTGGGGTGGGTGGGTGTGGGGTATGGGTGGGGGGCTGGTGGGGGGGGTGGGGGAGGAAGAGAGACGTGCTATCAAGGTTAGTGGCATTTGGGTGGTGTGGGTGTGGGGTAGGGTGGGGGGCTGGGGGGTGGGGGTGGGGGTGAGTTCAGGAGGACGTCGCTATCAAGGTTATTGGCATGGGTGGGTGGGTGAGGGGTATGGTGGGTGGGCTGTGTGTGGGGGTGGGGGAGGTGAAGGAGGACGTCGCTATCAAGGTTAGTGGCATTGGGGTGGGTGGGTGTGGGGTATGGGTGGGGGGCTGGTGGGGTGGGGGTGGGGGGAGGTGAAGGAGGACGTTGCTACATCAAAGGTTAGTGGCTTGGGGGGGTTGGGTGTGGGGTATGGTGTGGGGGCTGGTGGGTGGGTGTGGGGGAGGAAGGAGGACGTCTATCAAGGTTAGTGCATTGGGGTGGGTGGGTGGGGTATGGGGTGGGGGCTGGTGGGGTGGGGGTGGGGGGAGGTGAAGGAGGACGTCGCTATCAAGGTTAGTGGCATTGGGTGGGTGGGTGTGGGGTAGGGTGGGGCTGGCTGGTGGGGTGGGGGGGAGTGAAGGAGGACGTCGCTATCAAGGTTAGTGGCTTTGGGTGGGTGGGTGTGGGTATGGGTGGGGATGGCTGGTGAGGGGTTGGGGGAGGTGAAGGAGGACGTCGCTATCAAGGTTAGTGGCATTGGGGTGGGTGGGGTGTGTGTAGTATGTTGGGGGGCTGGTGGGGTGGGGTGGGGGAGGTGAAGAGGGACGTGCTATCAAGGATTAGTGCATTGGGGTGGGGTGGGTGTGGGTATGGTGGGGGCTGTGGGGTGGGGGTGGGGGAGGTGAGGAGGACGTGGCTATCAAGGTTAGTGGCTTTGGGGTGGGTGGGTGTGGCGGTATGGGGTGGGGGGCTGGGTGGGGGGGGTGGGGAGGTGAAGGAGGATGTCGCTATCAAGGTTGTGGCTTTGGGGGGTGGGTGGGGTATGGGGGGGGTCTGGTGGGTGTGGGGTGGGGGAGGTGAAGGAGGACGTTGCTATCAAGTTTAGTGGCATTGGGGTTGGTTTGGGTGGTGGGGTATGGGTGGGGGTCTGGTGGGTGTGGGGTGGGGGGAGTGTTCAGGAGGACGTCGCTATCAAGGTTAGTGTCATTGGGGTGGGGTGGTGTGGGGTATGGGTGGGGGCTGTGGGGTGGGGTGGGGTGGGGGGAGTGTAAGGAGGACGTCGCTATCAAGTTAGTGGCGTTTGGGGGGGGGGTGGGTGGTTTGGGTTGGGTGGGGCTGGTGGGGGTGGGGTGGGAGGTGAGGAGGACGTCGCTATCAAGGTAGTGGCTTTGGGGTGGTGGTGTGGGGTATGGGTGGGGCTGGTGGGGGTGGGGGTGGGGTGAGTTCAGGAGGACGTGCTATCAAGGTTATGGCTTTGGGTGGTGGGTGTGGGGTATGGTGAGGGCAG
>JACBWV010000660.1:3531555-3577484 GCA_013435795.1 Chlamydomonas sp. ICE-L | reverse complement strand
AAGCACCAAGGTCACTACCAGGGAAAGCACCCAAATCACTCCAGGGAAAAGCACCAAGATCCACTACTGGAGAAACACAAGATCACTACAGGGAAAGCACAAGATCCCTACGAGGGAAAAGCACCAAGATCACTACCAGGGAAGCACCAAGATCACTACCAGGGAACGGGAAGGGAAAAAGCACTAAGATCACTACCAAGTAAAGCACCAAGATCACTCAGGAAGCCCCAAGATCATACCAGGACAAGAACCAAGATCACTACCACAGAACAGCACCACGATCACCCACCAGGGAAAGCACAAAGACACTACCACAGAACAAGCACAAGATCACTCCAGGGAAAGCACCAAGATCACTACTGGAAAAGCACCCAAGATCACATCAAGGAAAGCCCCAAAGATGACTACCGAGGGAAAGCACCAAGATCACTACCATGGAAGGAAAAGCATTATAAGGTCACTAAAGGGAAAAGAACCACGGATCACTACTAAGAGGAAAACACCCCAAGATCAATACCAGGGGAAAGAAACAAGATCACTACCAAGGACAAAGCACCAAGATCAATACCAAAGAAAGCACCAAGCATCACACTAGGGAAAGCACCAAGATCACCAGCAAGGAAAGCATCAAGATGAATACAAGGGAAGGAAAGCACCAAGATCACTAACATGGAAAGAATTAAGTCACTACCAGGAAGGAAAGCACAAGATCAATACTAGAGGAAACACCAAGACACTACCAGTAACAGCAACCAAGATCACACTAGGGGGAAACACCAAGTGTCATCTACCAGGAAGAAATGGAAGCACCAAGATCACTACCAGGGAAAGCACCAAGATAACTACCAAGGAAAGCATTAAGGTCACTACTAGGGAAAGCACCAAGATCACTACCATGGAAAGCACCAAGATCACTACCAGGGAAAGCACCAAGATCACCCACAGGGAAAGCACCAAGATCACTACCAAGGGAAGCACCAAGATCACTACTAGGGGAAACACCAAGTTCACTACCTGGGAAAGCACCCAAATCACTACCAGGGAAAGCACCAACATCACCACCACGGAAAGCACCAAGATCACTACTAGGGGAAACACCAAGATCACTACCACAGAAAGCACCAAGATCACTACCAGGGAAAGCACCAAGATCACTACCAGGTAAAGCACCAAGATCACTACTAGGGGAAACACCAAGGTCACTACCAGGGAAAGCTAAAAGATCACTACCAGGGGAAACACCAAGGTCACTACCAGGGAAAGCATTAAGGTCACTACCAGGGAAAGCACCAAGATCACTACCATGGAAAGCACCAAGATCACTACCAGGGAAAGCACCAAGATCACCAACAGGGAAAGCACCAAGGTCACTTCCAGATAAAGCACCAAGATCACTACCATGGAAACACCAAGTTCACTACAGGGAGGAAAGACACCAAGCCAAGATCACAACCACGGAGAAAGCACCAAGAGCACTACTAGGGGAAACACAAGGTCACTACAGGGAAAAGCACAAGAATCACTACCAGGGATAAGCACCCAAGATCACTACCAGGGAAAGCACCAATGGTCACTACCAGGGGAAAGCAACAAGATCACAACAAGAAAGCACCAAGATCACTACCAGGAAGAACCAAGATCATAAAGGGAAAGCAAAAATAACAAAAAGCGAAAGAACAAAGGTTCAATATACCAGGGGAAAGGAGGGAAGCACGAAAGAATCACCACCACGGAAAGGGGAAAGCACCACGATCAATACAGGCGAAAGCAAAAAAGGTCACTACCAGGGAAAGCATTCCAAGATCACTACTCGAGTAAACATAAAGATACAATAAAGGGACAAAAGAAAAAGATTCAATACAAGGGAAAGCACAAAAAGATACAATACAAAGGAAAAGCATTTTGCGGCTCACGACAGGGGAAGCACAAGATCACTACCAGGGAAAGCACCAAGATCACTACCAGGGAAAGCACCAAGGTCACTACCATGGAAAGCACCAAGATCACTACCAGGGGAAGCACCAAGATCACTACTAGGGGAAACACCAAGATCACTACCAGGGAAAGCACCAAGATCACTACCAGGGAAAGCACCAAGATCACTACCAGGGAAAGCACCAAGATCACTACCAGGGGAAAACACCAAGATCACTACCAGGAAAGCACCAAGATCACTACCAGGGAAAGCACCAAGATCACTACCAAGGAAAGCATTAAGGTCACTACCATGGAAAGCATCAAGATCACTACCAGGGAAAGCACCAAGATCACTACCAGGGAAAGCACCAAGGTCACTACCATGGAAAGCACCAAGATCACTACCAGGGGAAGCACCAAGATCACTACTAGGGGAAACACCAAGATCACTACCTGGGAAAGCACCAAGTTACTACCGGGGAAGGAAGGGAAAGCCAAGATCACTACCAGGGAAAGCACCAAGATCCAATACAGGGGAAACACCAAGATCACTCCATGGAGCATCAAGATTCACTTACCAGGGAAAGCACCAAGATCACTACCAAGGAAAGCATTAAGGTCACTACCATGGAAAGCACAAAGATCACTACCTGGGAAAGCACCAAGATCACTACCAGGGAAAGCACCAAGATCACCAACAGGGAAAGCATCAAAATCACTACCAGGGGATGCACCAAGATCACTACTAGGGGAAACACCAAGTTCACTACCAGGGAAAGCACCCAAATCACTACCAGCGCAAGCAACAAGATCACTACCAGGGAAAGCACCAAGATCTATAGGGAAAGGGAGGAAACACCAAGATCACTACCTGGGAAGCCACCAAGATCACCACTACCAGGGAGGAAAGCCCACCAATATCACTAATAGGGAAGGAAAGCACCACGATCCACACCAGGGGAAAGCACCAAGATCACTATAGGGAAAAAGCACCACCCAAGATCACTACTAGAGGACACACCAAGTCAATACCAGGGAAGGAAAGCACCAAGATCACTACCAGGGAAAGCAACAATATATACCAAGAAAGCACCAGATCACTACCAAGGAGGAACGACACAGATCACTACCAAGGAAGGAAAGATTGAGGTCACGACCAGGGAAAGCACCAGATCACTAATAGGGAAAAGCACCACCAAGATCATACCAAGGGGGGAAAGAACCAGCGTTCACTACCATGGAAAGCACCAAGATCACGACCAGGGCAAGCACCACAAAGCACACAAGAGCACTAGCCGTAAAGCATCAAGACACTACTAGGGGAAAACACCAGGTCACTACCGAGGGAAAGCTAAAAGATCACTACCAGGGGAAACACCAAGGTCACTACCAGGACATCATTAGGTCCCTACCATGGAAGCACCAAGATCACTACCATGAAGCACCAAATCACTACTAGGAAGCATTAAGTCATACCATGAACACCAAGATCACTACCATTGGAAACACCAAGATCACTACCATGGAACACCAAGTTCATAACCAGGAAAGCACCAAGATCACCACCCACGGAACGCCCCAAATCACCTATGGAAACACAATATCACTACCAGGGAAAGCACAAGAATCCTACCAAAAAGGAAAGAACCAAGGTCACTACCAGGGAAGCAACAAGATTCCCACCACAGAAACACCCAAGATCAGACAGGGAAAAGCACCAAGGGATCATACCAGGGAAAGCACCAAGATCACTACCAAGGAAAGCACCAAGGTCACTACCAGGGAAAGCACGAAAGATCACCACCACGGAAAGCACCAAGATCACTACCAGGGAAAGCACCAAGGTCACTACCAGGGAAAGCACCAAGATCACTACTAGAGTAACACAAAGATCACTACCAGGGAAAGCACCAAGATCACTACCAGGGAAAGCACCAAGATCACTACCAAGGAAAGCATTGAGGTCACTACCAGGGAAAGCACCAAGATCACTACCAGGGAAAGCACCAAGATCACTACCAGGGAAAGCACCAAGATCACTTACCAGGGAAAAAGCACAAGAGCACCAACAAGGAGAAAGCACCAGATCACTTCAAGGGAAGCAAACAAGACACTACTAGGGGAACACCAAGATCATACCGGGGAAGCACAGACACTACCAGGGGCAAAGCACCAAGATCACTACCATGGAAAGGAACCAACAAGACACTTACAGGGAAAGCACCAAGATCACAAACAGGGGAAAAGCACCAAGATCACTTCCAGGGGAGAGCAAACAAGATCACTACTAGGGGAAACACCAAGTTCACTACCAGGGAAAGCACCCAAATCACTACCAGCGCAAGCACCAAGATCACTACCAGAGAAAGCACCAAGATCACTACTAGGGGAAACACCAAGATCACTACCTGGGAAAGCACCAAGATCACTACCAGGGAAAGCACCAAGATCACTACCAGGGAAAGCACCAAGATCACTACGAGGGAAAGCACCAAGATCACTACGAGGGAAAGCACCAAGATCACTACCAGGGAAAGCACCAAGATCACTACAAGGGAAGCCAAGATCACTACCAAGGAAAGCACCAAGGTCACCACCAGGGAAAGCACCAAGATCACCACCACGGAAAGCAACAAGATCACTACCAAGGAAAGCAACAAGGTCACTACCAGGGAAAGCACCAAAATCACTACTAGAGGAAACACCAAGATCACTACCAGGGAAAGAACCAAGATCACTACCTGGGAAAGCACCAAGATCACTACCACAGAAAGCACCAAGATCACTACCAGGGAAAGCACCAAGATCACTACCAAGGAAAGCATTGAGGTCACTACCAGGGAAAGCACCAAGATCACTACCTGGGAAAGCACCATGGTCACTACCAGGGAAAGAACCAAGATCACTACCAGGGGAAGCACCAAGTATTACTAGGGGGGAAACAACCACCAAGTTCACTACCAAGGAAAGCACCCAAATCACTACCAGGGAAAGCACCAAGATCACTACCAGGGAAAGCACCAAGATCAATTACATGGAAAAACCCCATGCCATACCCGGGAAGCAACAAGCTCACCACACGGAAAGCCCAATATACTACTAGGGAAACCCCAAGGTCACTACCAGGGAAAGCCCCAAGATCACTACAAGGGGAAGAGCACCAAGGTCACTACCAGGGAAGAAGCAGACAATCCACCACCACAAGAAAGCACCAAGAATCACACCAGGGGAGGGAAAGCACCAAGATCCACTACAGGGAAAGCACCAAGTCAACTACCAAGGAAAGCACCAAGGTCACTACCAGGGAAAGCATGAAAGATCACCACCACGGAAAGCACCAAATCACTAACAGGAAGAGCACCAAGGTAACTACCAGGGAGGAAAGCACCAGATCACTCAGAGAGTAACACAAGATCATACCAGGGAAAGCACCAAGATCACTACCAGGGAAAGCACCAAGATCACTACCAAGGAAAGCATTGAGGTCACTACCAGGGAAAGCACCAAGATCACTACCAGGGAAAGCACAAGACACTACACAGGAAAGCACAGTCACTACCCATGGAAAGCACCAAGATCACTACCAGGGGAAGCACCAAGATCACTACTAGGGGGAAACCCCAAGATCCAATACCTGGGAAAAAGCACCAGATCACTACCGAGGAGGGGAAAGCACCAAGTCACTACAGGAAAGCCACCAAGATTCACTACTAGGGGAAAACACCAAGATCACGCCATGGAAAGCCTCAAGACAATTTTACCAGGGAACGCAACCAAGATCACTACCAAGGGAAAGCATTAAGGTCCTACCAGGAAAGCCAAAGATCACTACCGGGAAAGCCACCAAGATCACTACCAGGGAAGACCAGATCACAACAGGGAAAGCATCACAATCATAACAGGGAAGCACCAAGATCACTACTAGGGGAAACACCAAAGTCACACCAGGGAAGGAAAGCACCCAAATCAATACCAGCGCAAGCACCAAGATCACTACCCAGGGACAGCACCAGATCACTACTAGGGAAACACCAAGATCACTACCTGGGAAGGGAAAGTCACCAAGATCACTACCAGGGAAAAGCACAAAGATCACTAATTAGGAAAGCACCAAGATCACAACGCGGGAAAGCACCAAGCGCACTACGAGGGAAAGCACAAGATCATACAGGGAAAAGCACCAAGATCATACAGGGAGAAAGCACCAAGATCATACCAGGGAAAGCACCAAGATCATCCCACAGAAAGCCCACCAAAGAATCACTACCAGGAAAGCACCAGATTCACTACCACAGAAAGAGGAAGCACCCAAGATCAGTAACCTGGGGAAAGTACCAGATCATACCAGGGAAAGCCCATGTCACTACCAGGGGAAGCACCAAGATCACTACTAGGGGAAACACCAAGTTCACTACCAGGGAAAGCACCCAAATCACTACCAGGGAAAGCACCAAGATCACTACCAGGGAAGCACCAAGATCACTACTAGGGGAAACACCAAGGTCACTACCAGGGAAAGCACCAAGATCACTACCAGGGAAAGCACCAAGATCACTACCAAGGAAAGCACCAAGGTCACTACTAGGGAAAGCCCACCAAGTCACCACACGAGAAAAGCAACAAGATCACTACCGGGAAGGAAAGCACCAAGATCACTACAGGGAACAGCACCAAGATCACTACGAGGGAAGGGAAAGCCACCAAGGTCACTACCAGGGGGAAAGACAAAGATCACACATGGGTAAGGACCACGATCACTTACCCAAGAAAAGCCACCAAGATCACTACCAGGGAAAGCACCAAGATCACTACCAAGGAAAGCACCAAGATCACTACCAGGGAAAGCACCCAAATCACTACCAGGGAAAGCACCAAGATCACTAACACAGAAACACCAGATCACTATTTCCTGGGAAAGCACCAAGATCACTACTAGGGAAAGCACCAAGAATCACCAGCACGGAAAGCATCAAGATGAAGACACGGGAAAGACCAAGATCACTACCATGGAAAGAATTAAGGTCCTACCAGGGGAAAAGCACCAAGATCACTACTAGAGGAAAACACAAAGATCAACTACCCGGTTAACGCACCAAGATCACTTACTAGGGGAAACACCAAGGTCCCATCACATGGAAAGAGCAGTTATAGTCAACTCTGAGTAAAGCCATTTATGGCTTAAGAATGAAGCACTAATAAGCGATAGGAGCACTCGCCTCTTAAAAGCAGACACCTATAAAGATCAATACAGGAAAGCACCAAGATCACTACCAAGGGGAACAGCATTAAGGTCACTCAGGCGAAAGCAACCCAAGATCACTTACATGGAAGCCCCCCGAGCTCTACAAGGAAAAGCACCACGATCACAACAGGGGAAAGAACCAAGATCACTACCAGGGGAAGCAACCAAGATAACTTACTAGGGGACAACACAAGTCACTAACAGGGAAAGCACCAATCAACTAACCAGGGGAAAAAGCACCAACATCACCACCACAGAAAGAAAGCACCAAGATCCACTACTAGGGGAAACAACAAGGTCCACTACCAGGGAAAGCACCAAGATCACTTAAAAACCCCAGGGAAGCACAAAGATCACTACCAGGGGAAAGCACCAGGTAACTACCAGGGAAAGCAAACAAGATCACCCACCACGGAACGCACCAGATCCTACAGGAAAGCCAAGATCACTTACCAGGGAAAGCAACCGAGATCATACCAAGGAAAGACCAAGGTCACTACTAGGGAAACCCAAGTCACCACACGGAAAGCACCAAGATCAATACCAGGGAAAGCGCCAAGGGTCAATACCAGGAAAGCACAAATCACTACTAGAGGAAACCCAAGATCACTTACCAGGAACGCACCAGATCACTACCAGGGAAAGCGCCAAGATACTACACAGAAAGCAAACAAGATTCATTACCAGGGAGGGAAGCACCAAGATAACTACCAAGGAAGCTTGAGGTCACTACCCGGGAAAAACCACCAAGATCACTACCAGGGGAAAGCACCAAGATCACTAACAGGGGAAAGCACAAGGTCACTCCCATGGAGAAAGCACAAGATCACTTGACCAGGGGAAGCACCAAAGAGCACTACTAGGGGAAACACCAAAGATCACTACCTGGGAAGCACAAAGTCACTACCGGGGAAGAAAGACACCAAGCATCACTACCAGGTAAAGCACCAAGATCACTACTAGGGGAAACACCAAGATCACTACCATGGAAAGCACCAAGATCACTACCAGGGAAAGCACCAAGATCACTACCAAGGAAAGCATTAAGGTCACTACCAGGGAAAGCACCAAGATCACTACCAGGGAAAGCACCAAGATCACTACCAGGGAAAGCACCAAGATCACCAACAGGGAAAGCACCAAGATCACTACAAGGGGAAGCACCAAGATCACTACTAGGGGAAACACCAAGTTCACTACCAGGGAAAGCACCCAAATCACTACCAGGGAAAGCACCAAGATCACTACCAGGGAAAGCACCAAGATCACTACTAGGGGAAACACCAAGGTGCTAACATGGAGAAAGGCAACCAAGTATCACTACAGGGAAAGCACCAAGATCACTACCAAGGAAGCATTAAGGGCAATACCAGGAAAGCCCAAGATCACTACCATGGAAAGCACCAAGATCACTACCAGGGAAAGCACCAAGATCACCAACAAGGAAAGCACCAAGATCACTTCCAAGGGAAGCAACAAGATCACTACTAGGGGAAACACCAAGATCACTACCGGGGAAAGCACCAAGATCACTACCAGGGAAAGCACCAAGATCACTACCATGGGAAAGCACCAAGATCACTACCAGGGAAAGCACCAAGATCACCAACAGGGAAAGCACCAAGATCACTTCCAGGGGAAGCACCAAGATCACTACTAGGGGAAACACCAAGTTCACTACCAGGGAAAGCACCCAAATCACTACCAGCGCAAGCACCAAGATCACTACCAGAGAAAGCACCAAGATCACTACTAGGGGAAACACCAAGATCACTACCTGGGAAAGCACCAAGATCACTACCAGGGAAAGCACCAAGGATCCACTCCAAGGGAACAGCACCAAGAGCCACGAGGGAAAGCACCAAGATCCACTGCTTACGGAGGAAAGCAGCAAGATCACTTACAGGGAAGAAAGCACCAAGAATCACTACAAGGGAAGCCAAGGATCACTACCCAAGGAAGCACCAAAGGTCACACCAGGGAAAGCACCAAAGATCCACCACCACGGAACGCAGCAACAAGATCACTACAAGGAAGCAACAAGGCACTACAAGGGAAAGCACCAAAAATCACTACTGAGGAAACACCAAGGATCAACTACCAGGGAAAATAACCAAGATCCCTACCTGGGAGGAAAGCACCAAGATCGCACTACACAAAAGCACCAGATCACTACCAGGAAGGGAAAGCACCAAGATCACTACCAAGGAAAGCATTGAGGTCACTACCAGGGAAAGCACCAAGATCACTACCTGGGAAAGCACCATGGTCACTACCAGGGAAAGCACCAAGATCACTACCAGGGGAAGCACCAAGATCACTACTAGGGGAAACACCAAGTTCACTACCAGGGAAAGCACCCAAATCACTACCAGGGAAAGCACCAAGATCACTACCAGGGAAAGCACCAAGATCACTACTAGGGGAAACACCAAGGTCACTACCAGGGAAAGCACCAAGATCACTACCAGGGAAAGCACCAAGATCACTACCAAGGAAAGCACCAAGGTCACTACTAGGGAAAGCACCAAGATCACCACCACGGAAAGCACCAAGATCACTACCAGGGAAAGCACCAAGATCACTACCAGGGAAAGCACCAAGATCACTACGAGGGAAAGCACCAAGATCACTACCAGGGAAAGCACCAAGATCACTACCACGGAAAGCACCAAGATCACTACCAGGAAAAGCACCAAGATCACTACCAGGGAAAGCACCAAGATCACTACCAGGGAAAGCACCAAGATCACTACCAGGGAAAGCACCAAGATCACTACTAGGGAAAGCACCAAGATCACTACCACAGAATGCACCAAGATCACTACTTGGGAAGGCACCAAGATAACTACTAGGGAAAGCACCAAGATCACCAGCAAGGAAAGCACCAAGATGACTACAAGGGAAAGCACCAAGATCACTACCATGGAAAGCATTAAGGTCACTACCAGGGAAAGCACCAAGATCACTACTAGAGGAAACACCAAGTACTACAGGGAGGAGGGAAAGCACCAATATCACTACCCGGCGAAAGCACACAATATTCTACCACAAGAAAAGCACAGATCAATACAAAGGAAAGCACAAGATCAATACCAAGGAAAGCATGAGGTTCACTACCAGGGAAGGGAAAAGCACCAAGATCACTACTAGGGAAAGCACCAAGATCCACTACCGGAAAGCACCAAGGTCACTACCATGGAAAGCACCAAGAATCACTACAAGCGGCAAGCACCAAAGACACTACTAGGGGAAACACCAAGATCACTACCACAGAAAGCACCAAAATCACTACCAGGGAAAGCACCAAGATCACTACCAGGTAAAGCACCAAGATCACTACTAGGGGAAACACCAAGGTCACTACCAGGGAAAGCTAAAAGATCACTACCAGGGGAAACACCAAGGTCACTACCAGGGAAAGCATTAAGGTCACTACCAGGGAAAGCACCAAGATCACTACCATGGAAAGCACCAAGATCACTACTAGGGAAAGCACCAAGATCACCAACAGGGAAAGCACCAAGATCACTACCAGGGAAAGCACCAAGATCACTACCATGGAAACACCAAGTTCACTACCAGGGAAAGCACCAAGATCACCACCACGGAAAGCACCAAGATCACTACTAGGGGAAACACCAAGGTCACTACCAGGGAAAGCACCAAGATCACTACCAGGGAAAGCACCAAGATCACTACCAGGGAAAGCACCAAGGTCACTACCAGGGAAAGCAACAAGATCACCACCACAGAAAGCACCAAGATCACTACCAGGGAAAGCACCAAGATCACTACCAGGGAAAGCACCAAGATCACTACCAAGGAAAGCACCAAGGTCACTACCAGGGGGAAAGCACGAAAGTCACAACACGGAAAGTCCCAAATCACACAGGGAAAAGCACCAAGACACTACCAGGGGAAAGACCCAAGATCACTACTAGAGTAACACAAAGTACTACCAGGGAAAGCACAAGAAATCACTACCCAGGGGGAAAGCACCAAGATCACTACCAAGGAAGGAAAGCTTGAGGTCACTACCAGGACGCCACAAAGATCAATACCAGGGAAAGAACCAGATCCACTACAAGGCAAGCATTAAGTCAACTACCACGGAAAGCACCAATATCACTAACAGGGAAAGCACAAGATCACTACCAGGAAAGCACCAAGATTCACCAACAGGGAAAAGCAACCAAGATATACAGGGGACGCACCAAGATCATACCAGGGGGAAACACCAAGTTCACTTACCGGGAAAGAACCCAAACATACTAGGAAGCACCAAGATCAATACAGGGAAAGCACCCAAGCTTACTACTAGGGGGAAACACCAAGGTCACTATCCAGGGAAAGCACCAAGATCCACTACCAGGAAAGCACCAAGATCAACTACAGGGAACGCACCAAAGACAATACCAGGGAATAAAGCACCAAGATCATACATTTTTTTTTTTTTTTTTGTTTTTTTTTTGGGGAAACACAAGGTCACTACCCAGGAAGCACAAGATCACTACCAGGGAAAGCACCAAGATCACTACCAAGGAAAGCATTAAGGTCACTACCAGGGAAAGCACCAAGATCACTACAGGAAAGCCACCAAGATCTACGACCAGGAAAGCACCAAGTCACTACAGGGAAAGCACCAAGATCATTACCAGGGAAAGCCACCAGGTTCACCACCAGGGAAGGAAACACAAGATCACTACCACAGGAACAGAAAGCACAAGACATACCTGGAAAGCACCCAAGATCACTACTAGGGAGGAAGCACCAGTCACCGCAGGGAAGCAACCAAGATCACTACGGGAAAGCACCCCAGGATCACTACATGGAAGCATTAAGGTCACTAAAGGGGAAGGGAAAGCACCAAATCCACTAGCAGGGATGGAAAGCCCAAGATACACAACCAGGGAAAGCACCAAGATCACTACCAGGGAAAGCACCTAGGTCACTACCAGGGGAAGCACCAAGATCACTACTAGGGGAAACACCAAGATCACTACCAGGGAAAGCACCAAGATCACTGCAGCGGAAAGCACAAGTCACAACCGGGGAAAGCACCAAGCACTACCAGGGAAAGCACCAAGATCACTACCAGGGAAAGCACCAAGATCACTACCAGGGAAAGCACCAAGAGTCCTGGTGGTCATCTGCTACCTAGCAGGGCAAGTTTCTTCACCCTATTCAGATACTTTACCCTACTTTACCCCTAGACTGCAGGGTAATTCAAAGCGCGCGCTTTTGCGCTATTCAGCGCTTACTTTTTGACCCCCTCTGCGCTTTAAGTGCACTTTTTTGCAACTCCCTCTGGGCGCAGCAAGCAATTTTTGCGCTTTTTGCACTATGAAGCGCAGTTTTTTTTATTCGAAGTGCGCTAAAGCGCTGGCCAATTTTGCAATTTGAAGTACCCTCTTACACTCCATCTTCTGAACTGTATTGAACGCCCCAAGGAAGGCCGTATAAAAAACAAACATCAACCTACCAGTGAATGTGCAAAGAGCACTACCCATGGCTTGGCGGAACCCAGGGGGGTGGATTCAAGGGGGAGTCAAGGGGAAAGGCATTCACCAACCTACCAGTGAAAGCACCCAGCGCATTACCCGTAGCTTGGCAGAGTCAAGGGGGAGTCAAGGGGAAAGGCATTCACCAACCTACCAGTGAAAGCACCCAGCGCATTACCCGTAGCTTGGCAGAGTCAAGGGGGAGTCAAGGGGAAAGGCATTCACCAACCTACCAGTGAATGTGCCAAGACCACTACCCGTAGCTTGGCGAAGTCCAGGGGGGTGGATTCAAGGTGGAGGGCATTGACCAACCTACCAGTTAATGTGCCAAGAGAAGTACTCGTAGCTTGGTAGAGTCCAGGGGGGTGGATTCAAGGGGGAGTCAAGGGGAAAGGCATTGACCAACATATCAGGGAATGTGCCGAGCGCAACTACCCGTGGCTTGGCGGAGTCAAGTGGGTGGATTTAAGGGGGGTGGATTGAAGGGGGAGTCAAGGGGAAAGCAATTGACCAACCTACCAGTGAATGTGCAAAGAGCAATACCCATGACTTGGCGGAGTCAAGGAGGGCGGATTCAAGGGGGAGTCAAGGGGAAAAGCATCGACCAACCTACCAGTTGAAGCGCCCAGCGCACTACCCGTGGCTTGGCGGAGTCAAGGGGGGTGGATTCAAGGGGGAGACGAGGGGAAAGGCATTGCCAAGATACCAGTGAATGTGCCAAGAGAAGTACACATAGCTTGGCGGAGTCAAGGGAGGCAGATTCAAGGGGGAGTCAAGGGGAAAAGCATCGACCAACCAACCAGTGAAAGCGCAAAGAGCCCTACCCGTGGCTTGGCAGAGTCAAGAGGGTGGATTCAAGGGGGAGTCAAGGGGAAAGGCATTGACCAACCTACCAGTGAAAGCACCCAGCGCACTACCAACAGCAGCAGATACATAAGCAGAAACAGCTCCAGGGACCTGGTGGTCATCTCCCACAAGGTTGGCCAGCTTGCCTAAGCCATACATAGCGCCGCCAATGTCGAAGATCATCACCAGGGCGTATGCCGTGACTGCATTCATGGCTGAGCCGTCCATGGCCAGGACCTGGGTGAAGTCTAGCTTGATAAACTGCAGCAGGGTGGGGTTGGGGGGGGTGGTGAGCAGGGGGCAGGGAGCAGGGTATAGAGTGATGGTAATCATGGCTGAGCCGTCCATGAATAGGACCTTGCTGAACTCTAGTTTGATCAACTGGAACAGGACGGGGGGTTGGTGAGCAGGAAGCAGGGAGCAGGGTATAGAGTGATGGCAATCATGGCAGAGCCGTCCATGGCCAGGAGAGGGGGTATATGATTAGGGAATGGCAATATGATATCATGCCATCGTATGATATCATATGATGCTGGCAGTCTGACTAAGCCAAAACTACCATTTATGTACATGATGTCATATGACGCAATTTGTAGGATCATCTACCCTCTATCATATGATACCATACTCACCTCTGGTCATCATCATTTGATACGATGGTCCCTATATATGATTGATTGAAGTAATCACCGATCAGAACCGAATGGCTCAGTGGCAGAGCAGAGGTTCGAACCCCCTTGAGCGCGCTTGGGCCCGTCCGGAGGGTCGTTGACCGGCACGGTAACTGGTATCTAGGTGCGATGTTGGCTCGAGCAGCGCATACTTACGATCCGGTTCCCTTAATCCCACTGGGCACGTCCTTAGAGGTCATTGTGATAATTCTTGGATGTTTAAATTTTCAATTTTCATTTTTTCATTGATTGAAGTCCTCTACCTTGATACGTGGAAGTGAGAAGGAGGCGTTGGGCGACCACACTGGAAAAGTTATCCCCCACTTAAATTTAGGGGGCTTCGGGTTTGAGGTAAGGGGTTCAAGTTTTGATTTTGAAGGTTTAGGGTTTAGAGGTGTTTAGGGTTAGGAGTTAAGGGTCGAGATGGGTTAAGGGTTTACTTAAGTGGGGGCTAACTTAAGTGGGGGGGTAGTTTGAAAGACCACCAATCTTGATCACCACTCTCCTCCCCCATAACCTAACATATGCACAAACTCATGCTCGCGCAAGACCACCAATCTTGATCACCACTCTCCTCCCCCATAACCTAACATATGCACACACTCATACTCGCGCAAGACCACCAATCATGATCACCACTCTCCTCCCCCATAACCTAACATATGCACACACTCATGCCCTACGGCATATGTGGGGCACTGTTTCTTTTTTGAGCTATGCGTAGCAGCTTCTGAGCAGCTCCCTCCCCACGCCCTTAGGACAAACCAGAAGCTAGCTAGTGTGTCAGAAAGCTGATATGCCAAGCATTCCAATGCAGCTTCAAGCATAAGGTTAGTCCCAGTAGCTGTCTATTGGAGCTGGCGGGAAGCTGACATGAGTGGCACAAAAAATGAAACAGTGATCCACGACCTGAGCGTACTGTGAGTTTTGGCAGGGAGAAGAGCGCTGTAGGCCAAGCATCCTTGATACCCCAGTATGTCATTGCAGAGATGAGGATACCGATGAGGATGGACCCGTTGATCTTGCGATAGTGCAAGCTGGAGATTACAGCAAGCCCGCCCAGCGTGATGATGGGCTTCAGCGTGAAAACATCACCGAGGCCAACCATGGTGCTCTCGTTGGACACCACAACCTGGTGGGAGGGTTGGGGAGGTTTGGGGTTGGGCGTGTTGGGAAGGGATGGGAGGGTTGTGAGAATGAAGGTATGGAGGGTGTTGAGGCCAACCGTGTTGATCTCGTTGACCACCACTGCCTTGTGGGAGGGTTTAAGAGGTTGCGGGGTTGGGGGTGTTGAAAGGGATGGGAGGGTTGTGAGGTTGTGTGGGTGAAGGTATGGAGGGGGTTGAGGCCAACCATGTTGATCTCGTTGACCACCACTGCCTTGTGGGAGGGTTAAGAGGTTGCGGGGTTGGGGGTGTTTGGGAAGGGTTGGGGGTGGCGGGGATAAGGAGGTCGTGAGGGTGAAGGTTTGAAGGCTGTTGAGGCCAACCATGTTGATCTTGTTGGCCACCGCAACCTCGTGGGAGGGTTGGGGAGGTTTGGGGTTGGGGGTGTTTGGGAAGGGATGGGAGGGTTGTGAGGTTGTGTGGGTGAAGGTATGGAGGGTGCTGAGGCCAACCACGTTGATCTTGTTGGCCACCACCACCTGGTGCAAGGGTTTGGGAGGGTTTGGGAGGTTGTGGTGTTGAAAGTTTTTGGTGGGAGGGTTTGGGGGTGTTTGGGAAGTTGTAGGTTTGTTGGGTTCGGGATGTTCTGGAGTGTTTGGGAGGTTTGGGGGTTGAAGTCAGAGTGTGTGTGTAGAGTGGGGTAGGAAGTTGTGGGGGTGAAGGTATGGAGGGTATTGAGGCCAACGATGGTGCTTCTGTTGGCCACCACCACCCAAGGGTGTGCGGTGTTTGGTGGGCGGTGGTGGGGTTGAAGCTAGGGTGTGTGTGAGAAGTGAGGTAGGAGGTTGTGGTGTTGAGGGCAGGGAGGGTGTACAGTGTTTGGTGGGAGGTGGTGGGGTTAAAGCCAGTGTGTGTGTGGAGAGTGAGGTAGGAGGTTGTGGTGTTGAGGGCAGGGAGGGTGTACAGTGTTTGGTGGGAGGTGGTGGGGTTGAAGCCAGTGTGTGTGTGGAGAGTGAGGTAGGAGGTTGTGGTGTTGAGGGCAGGGAGGGTGTACAGTGCTTGGTGGGAGGTGGTGGGGTTGAAGCCAGTGTGTGTGTGGAGAGTGAGGTAGGAGGTTGTGGTGGTGAGGGCAGGGAGGGTTTGCAGTGTTTGCTGGGAGGTGGTGGGGGTGAAGCTAGGGTGTGTGTGTAGAGTGAGGTAGGAGGTTGTGGAGGTGAGCGCAGGGAGGGTGTACAGTGCTTGGTGGGAGGTGGTGGGGTTGAAGCTATGGTGTGTGTGTGGAGTGAGGTAGGAGGTTGTGGAGGTGAGCGCAGGGAGGGTGTACAGTGCTTGGTGGGAGGTGGTGGGGTTGAAGCTATGGTGTGTGTGTGGAGTGAGGTAGGAGGTTGTGGTGGTGAGGGCAGGGAGGATTTACAGTGTTTGGTGGGAGGTGGTGGGGTTGGAGCTAGGGTGGGTGGGTGGAGTGAGGTACGCGTTTGTGGTGGTGAGGGCAGGGAGGGTGTACAGTGTTTGGTGAGAGGTGGTGGAGAGTGAGGTGGTAGGTTGTGGTGGTGAAGGTATGGAGGGTGTGGAGGCCAACCAAAAACCCTGAACCACTTTTTTAACAACCTGAACAGGGTGCAGGCTGCCGTAGGGACTAGCACACACCTTGGCTTGCTGCAACCCATTGGTTAAACATGTACATGCTGAACAGGTGTTAAACACCCTAAAATCCCTAAACAACATGAACAAGGTGGAGGCCGCCGTAGGGACTAGCACACACCTGAGCTTGCTGCACCCCATCGAGTAAACATGTAGATGTTGAACAGGTGTTAAACACCCTAAACATCCTGAACAAACTGAAAAGGTGCAGGCTGCCGTAGGAACTAGCACACACCTTGGCTTGCTGCAACCCATTGGTTTACCATGTAGATGTTGAACAGGTGTTAAACACCCTTAAAAACCTGGGGTTTAGATATACCATAGATCCAGGACGTGGGTAACAGGGTAACACTTCACCCCCACCACCACCCACGCACACCACCACCACACCACCTCGTTGTTAACGGCCGTCATGTTTCCACTGCCCTCAGAAAATGCAACAGGTCTTGCATCAGCTTGCTGCAAAAGTGCAACACTCCACCCCCAACCCTTCCCCACCCTTCCCACACACACCACCACCACCCCAGCTCGTTGTTAACGGCCGTCATGTTTCCCCTGCCCCCAGAAAATGCAACAGGTCTTGCATCAGCTTGCTGCGAAAGTGCAACACTCCACCCCCACCACTTCCCCACCCCTCCCACACACACCACCACCACCCCACCTCGTTGTTCGCAGCCGTCATGTTTCCCCTGCCCCCAGAAAATGCAACAGGTCTTGCATCAGCTTGCTGCGAAAGTGCAACACTCCACCCCCACCCCTTCCCCACCCTTCCCACACACACCACCAGCACCCCACCTCGTTGTTAACGGCCGTCATGTTTCCCCTGCCCCCAGAAAATGCAACAGCTCCTGCATCAGCTTGCTGCTAAAGTGCAACACTCCACAACCCCGTCTCCATCCACTTACCCGGGGGGTCGGCACTCCTCTCCTACTCCAATGAAAAGAGGGAGAGCGAGACGCAAGTAATGGGACGCGTCATCCCCGCCCCACAAACAAAAAAGCTAAAAGCCAAAACCCCGCCACCCCCCCATTCCCCTGCCCAAACAACGAAGGCCCAGAGCAACCCGCCACACGCTGACCCGCCCCCCCAGGGGAGTACCTCCCGGGACTCCACCGCGGGCGAAAGACAAAAACGCCGGTCCCCCCAATCCCCGAAGAGAAACGGACGTCAAAGACACGCAAACTTCACAACCCAGGACGGCCTCCAACCCCCTCCCCCCCCCCCCCCCGCCCAGCCCCTCCCCCCCCTCGTTGTTAACAGCCGTCATGCTTCGTGGGTAACAGGGTACTACATTTTGTCATTTTAAGTTGCGCCTTTGACGCAACTGCCTCCTTTTGAGTTGCGCTTTAGACGCAACTGCCTCCTTTTGAGTTGCGCTTTTGACGCAACTGAAAACGGAAATCCGCGCGCTGCGCCCAGAGGGGTTTTAAAAAAA
Source organism: Chlamydomonas sp. ICE-L (assembly GCA_013435795.1). Classification (NCBI taxonomy): domain Eukaryota; kingdom Viridiplantae; phylum Chlorophyta; class Chlorophyceae; order Chlamydomonadales; family Chlamydomonadaceae; genus Chlamydomonas; species Chlamydomonas sp. ICE-L. The sequence goes on along the minus strand of JACBWV010000660.1, from coordinate 3,559,122 downwards.
ATTGTCCATCGCGCAGTCGGGCTCCAAAACCTTGCGTGCTAGATCGCAATAGCGCGCGCCATGTAGTACCCTGGTGGGTAACAGCAAACACATGTGCTGTGCACGTCATCCTTGCACATGGTCAATGCTAATCTTCACTGTATCGTTCCAATTTGAATAGATGTTCTCGAGAGATCGGATAACAACCAATGGACCAACAAGGTGGATATGAAAAACAATATATGTCATTGAAACAAGCTGTGATGCCTGAATATCCATATACAGTGACATGTCTTGGTGCCGCTGGTTTGTGCCTGGAGACCCATCTCCTGTGGTTAAAATCTTTTCACAGCCCGTCACAACTAAAACGAAATGCCACAAGCACACACCTCTGCTTGCTGCAACCCAATGAGACTGAGAATCAGGCAGTGTTTTTTATTTCAGAAATCTTCAGGCCAATTTGGTAGCCACAAGTGGCGACCACAGGCTCATCCTGGGACGGTGTGGTAGCACCATCTGCACTAGGTGAATAGGTAACTTTCACCAGGGGTAGGCCTGAGCTAGCTACCTGGGCTGGGCCTGTGCGACCCAGGTGCGACCCAGGGCACAAATCACTGACCTGAGGGTCGCCATCGTGGCGACCAAGGGCCCATTTTGCCCGAATTCTGCACACCTGAGGGTAGCACGGGGTGGCGACTGCGCGCCACAACAGGCGACTGGTCACACAAATAAAAAACGCTGGGAGCAGGCCTACAAGGTGTCAGAACTACTAGGCTGGGGGAGCATTGAGGACATCTTGCATAAGGTAATGATAACGCCTGGTGGGGCGCGGTGTTGAGGGAGCCCGTCGTACGTGGGTGGGGAGCGGTCTCCTAGCTCAACTGGACAAGCTTCCATCGCGGTTGACAATCACCTGCAAAGCCATGAGCGACCGAAGGAGGAGTCGGACATCTTGCAAGCAGCCCGCTGCCTAGTAGTTCTGACAATAATGCATGTTCCAGGAGGGGAAACGATGATTACCCAGCGGTCCCAACCAGTGCCACAGTGGGTCTTATATGGTGGTGACTTAGTACTTACAAAGATTCCGCACCCGACCTGCGTCCGACGGGATTCGAACCCACCCACTCCCCGGATTTCATTATTTTCAGAAGTACTAGGCTGTGGGAGCATTGTGTTCTGATTCCATGTGCTGGACCTCGCCAGTACGATGTGGTGCACGGCTACGTACCTCAGCTAGCTGCAACCCAATGAGACTGAGGCCTAGGCCCGTGCCAAGGTGTGTGATGACATGACTTGTGCGTCCTATCCGGTACTGCCTGCCAGGGTTTCCATGTGCTATAACCCGCCAGTACAATGTGGTGCACGGCTACGCACCTCAGCTAGCTGCAACCCAATGAGACTAAGCAGCAGGCCCATGCCAAGGTTTCTTATGTCATGACTTGCGCGTCGTATCATGTACTGCCTGCCAGGGTTCCCATGTGCTATAACCCGCTAGTACAATGTGGTGCACGGCTACACACCTCAGCTAGCTGCAACCCAATGAGACTAAGCAGCAGGCCCATGCCAAGGTTTCTTATGTCATGACTTGTGCGTCGTATCATGTACTGCCTGCCATGTGGATTCCATGTGCTGGACCTCGCCAGTACGATGTGGTGCACTGCTACGCACCTCAGCTTGCTGCAACCCAATGAGACTAAGCAGCAGGCCCATTCCCACCACGGTAGCTAGCTTGATGGAGGTGGGGACCACATAGAGGATGAGGGACAGGGCGTGGGTAACAGCCAACAGACCCACAATGATTGCAGCAGTGAAGCAGCAGGCCAGGGCTGACTCCGCACTCACTCCTGTTCCTAGGACCTGGTGACATAAGGGAGGTGTGTGTGTATTTTTTTTTTTTTTTTTTGAAGTTGTGAAAGGACTTTCACCCCAGGAGGTGGGTCTCCCGACAAAAAACCAGCGACACGGAGGATTCAGTTCGAATGGTGGTGCCACTTCTACTGTATGTGTGTGTGTGGTGGTGGTGGTGGTGGGAGGCCAAGGGATGATTAGAGGGTAGTGGTGAAGCAGGCCAGGGCTGACTCTGCACTCACTCCTGTTCCTAGGACCTGGTGGCATAAGGGAGGTGTGTGTGTGTGTGTGTGTGTGTGTGTGTGTGTGTGTGTGCGTGTGTGTGGTGGTGGTGGTGGTGTGTGGGAGGCCAAGGAAATGATTAGAGAGTAGTGGTTAAAGCAGCAGGCCAGGGCTGACTCTGCACTCACTCCTGTTTCCTACGACCTGGTGGCATAAGGGAGGTGTGTGTGAGTGAGTGCGTGTGCGTGTGCGGTGGTGGTGGGGGGGGGGGGGGGGGGGGGGGGGGGGGGGGGGGGGGGGGGCAAGGGATTATTATAGGGTAAGGGGTGATTAGAGGGTAGTAGTGAAGCAGCAGGCCATGGCTGTGTGTGTGTGTGTGGTGGGTGCGTGTGTGTGTGTGTGTGTGTGCGTGTGGATGGGTGGGTGGGTGCGTGTGTAAATGGGAGGGTGCGTGTGCGTGTGGTGGGGGTGGGGGTGGGAGACCAAGGGATGATTATAGGGAAGTGGATGGTTAGAGGGTAATGTTGAAGCAGCGGGCCATGGCTGTGTGTTTGGTGGGTGCGTGTGTGTAAATGGGAGGGTGCGTGTGCGTGTGGTGGGGTGGGGGTGGGAGACCCAGGGATGATTAGAGGGAAGTGGATGATTAGAGGGTAATGTTGAAGCAGCGGGCCATGGCTGTGTGTGTGGTGGGTGCGTGTGTGTAAATGGGAGGGTGCGTGTGCGTGTGGTGGGGGTGGGGGTGGGGGTGGGAGACCAAGGGATGATTAGAGGGAAGTGGATGATTAGAGGGTAATGTTGAAGCAGCGGGCCATGGCTGTGTGTGGTGGGTGCGTGTGTGTAAATGGGAGGGTGCGTGTGCGTGTGGTGGGGGTGGGGGTGGGAGACCAAGGGATGATTAGAGGGAAGCGGATGATTCTAGTGAAGTAAAGGGCCATGGCTGACTCCACACTCACTCCTCTTTCTCCAACCTGGTGGTAGAAGTGGTTGTAGGGAAATGAGAAGCAGTACACAATGGCCCACCTGGCAGTACACAAGGAAAGCGTCCAATCCCATGCCGGGTGCAATACCCACGAGCAGGGTATAGAGAGGGAAATGAGAAGCAGTACACAATGGCCCACCTTGCTGTACACAAGCAGTACACAATGGCCCACCTGGCTGTACACATGAAAAGCGTTCAATCCCATGCCGGGTGCAATACCCACGAGCAGGGTATAGAAAGGGAAATGAGAAGCAGTACACAATGGCCTACCTTGCTGTACAAAAGCAGTACACAAGGACCCACCTTGCTGTACACTAGCAGAACACAAGGGCCACCTGGCTGTACACAAGCAGTACACAAGGACCCACCTGGATGTACACAAGCAGTACACAAGGACCCACCTGGATGTACACAAGCAGTACACAAGGACCCACCTGGCTGTACACGAGCAGTACACAAGGACCCACCTTGCTGTACACAAGCAATACACAAGGGCCCACCTTGCTGTACACGAGCAGTACACAAGGACCCACATGGCTGTATACAAGCAGTACACAAGGACCCACCTGGCTGTACACAAGCAGTACACAAAGACCCACCTGGCTGTACACAAGCAGTACACAAGGACCCACCTGGCTGTACACAAGCAGTACACAAGGACCCACCTGGCTTGACACAAGCAGTGAACAAGGACCCACATGGTTGTACACGATCAGTACAACAAGGGACCCACATGGCTGTACCCGCAGGACACAAGACCAATGGTGTACACAAGCAGTAACACCACAGGGACCCCACCTGGCTTGTACACAGAAAGAGTGTTCAAATCCCCTGCCTGGTGCAATACCAATCAGGCAGGTAGCAAAGATGCCGACACACAAGGAGAGATAATGCTGGGTCCGCGTAGAAGGTCAATACAGCATCAAGAGGGAGTCCTGAAAGAGTAGGTGGAGTGGGGTGTGTGTCAGGGAGGGGTAAGGGGGAGGGGGGGGGGGGGGGGGCGGGCATTGGTAGGTGGTTATGGTGGGTGGTTGGCGTCCTGGCGCGGGTGAGTTGGTGGGTGGGGTGGGGGGTAGGGGGCTCGGTGGGTTGAGGTGCACTTGTGGGTAAGCAGAGTGGTGGCATGATGCGAGGTGTTTGTGGGGGGGGGGGCGGGGGGGGATTGGGTTGGGTTGGGATTGGGTTTGGGTGGGGTTGGGTTGGGGTTGGGGTGGGGGTGGGGTGGGGGTTGGGGTGGGGGTGGGGTTGGGGTTGCGGGTTGGGGTTGGGGTTGGGGTTGGGGTTGGGGTTGGGGGTTGGTGGTTGGGTTGGGGTTTGGGGTTGGGATTGGGGTTGGAGGGGGGGGGTGGGGGGGGGGTGGGGGGTGGGGTGGGGTGGGGTGGGGGTGGGGTGGGGTGGGGTGGGGTGGGTGGGGGTGGGGGGTGGGGTGGGGTGGGGTGGGGTTGGGGGGGGGTGGGGTGGGGGGTGGGGTGGGATGGGGGGTGGGGTGGTGGTGGGTGGGGTTGGGGTGGGGGGGTGGGGGGGGTGGGGGTGGAGGTGGGGTGGGGTTGGGTGGGGTGGGGTGGGGTGGGGTGAGGGTGAGATGGGGTGGGGTGAGATGGGGTGGGGTGAGATAGGGTGGGGTGGGGTGGGGTGAGGAAGGGTAGGGTAGGGGTGGAGGGGGGGGGGGGGATGAGATGCATAAGGCTGGATGGGTGATTGTAAACATACCTGCTTTGCTGAGAATGGTAGGGTTCACCAGCAGAATGTAAGACATGGTCAAGAACGAGGCCAAGCCAGCTCTGACCTCAGTTCCTATAGTGGACCCTCGCTCCTTCACCTTAAAGAACCTGGTGTTGGGTGTTGGGTGTTGGGTGTTGGGTGTTGGGGGGTGGGTGTTAGGTGGGTGGGTTGGGTGTTTGGGTGTTTGGGTGGGGGGTGGGTGTTGGGGGTGAGTGGGTGTTGGGCGCTTGGGTGGGTGGGGGTTGGGTTTTTGGGTGAGTGGGTGTTGGGGTGGTCTGGTGGGTGTGGGGGTGGCGTGGGTGGGTGGGTGGGTGTTGGGTGTTGGGTGGGTGGGTGTTGGGTGGTGAGGTGTTGGGTGTTGGGTGAGTGGGTGTTGGGTGAGTGGGTGAGTGGGTGTTGGGTGTTGGGTGAGTGGGTGTTGGGTGAGTGGGTGTGCGGCGTTTGGGTGGTGTGGGGTGTTGGGTGATGGTGTTGGGTTGTTGGGGAGTGGGGGGGTTGGGTGTTGGGTGCTGGGTGGGAGGTGTGTGGGTGAGTGGGGTGTTGGGTGGGTGGGTCGGGGGGTGTTGGGTGGGTGGGGTTGGGTGAGTGGGGTTGTGGGTATTGGGTGGGTGGGTGTTGGGTGTGTGGGTGGGTGGCGTGGTGGGTGTTGGGTGTGGGATGTGGGGTGTGGGTGTTGGCTCCGTGGGTGTTGGTGTTGGGTCTGTGTTGGTGTTTGGGTGGTCGGCGTGTAGGGGGGTGGGTAGGTTGGTCGTGTTTGGAGTGGGGTGTTGGGGGTTGTTGGTTAGTTTGTGTTGGGTGAGGCTGTGGGTGGGGGTTGGGTGGGTGGGTTGGGTGTTGGGTTTGGGTGTTGGGGAAGTGGGTTGGGGGGGGTGGTAGGTGTGGTGTGGGCGTGAGGGTGATGGGGTGGGGGGTGTTGAGGGGGGGGGTGTTGGGTGTGGGGTGTTGGGTGGGGGTGTGTTGGGTGTTGGGCGTTGGGTGTTGTGTAGTGCGGGGGTGGGTGTTGGGTGAGTGGTGGGGTGGGGTGTTGGGTAGTTTGGGTGTGGGTGAGTGGGTGTTGGGGGGGGTGGGGGTGGAGTGGGGGGTGTTGGTGTGGGGGGCGTGGTGTTGGGGTTGGGTGTGGTGTTGGTGTTGGTTTGTTGGGCGGGGTTGGTGTGGGGTATCGGTGGGTTTGGGTTTGGGGGTGGGGTGGGGTGTTGGGGTGGGGTGTGGGTGTTGGTGTTGGTGGTGCGATGAGTGCGGTTTCGGTGTGGGTGGGCTGTGGGTGGGGACAAAGGTGGTGGGTGTTGGGGGTTGGGGGGGGTGGGGGTGTGAGTGGGTGGGTTGATGGGGTGAGTGTTGGGTGTTGGGAATTGGGTGTGGGTTGTTGTGGTGTGAGGTTGGCGTGTCAGTGGGGGGTGTTGGGTGGGCGGGCGGTGTTCGGGGGGTGGGTTTGGGTGGGTGGGGTTGGGGTCTGGGGAGTTGGATGTGGTGTGGTGGGGGTTGTTGGGTAGGTTTGGGTTTTGGCGTGGTTGGTGGGTTTGGGTGGGTGGGTGTGTGGGTGGTGGGTGTGGGGTGTTGGGTGGGGGGGGGTGTGGGGGTGGGGGGGTGTTGGGTGTGGTGTTGGGTGTGGGGTGGGGTGGGCGGGTATGGGTGGGTGGGTGGTGGAGTTTGGGGTTGACGTGTTGGGTATTGGGTTGGGTGGTGGGTGGTGGGTGGGGTGGGTGGTAGGGGGGGTGGGTTGGGTTGTGGTGTTGGTGTGGTGGGTGTGGGGGCTAGGGCGGGGTGCGGTGTGTGGGCGCTGGGTAGTGGGCTGTTGGGTGGTGGGTGCGTGGCTGTGGGTGTTGGGTTGGGTGGTCGGGGTTGTGGGTGGGGGGTGAGTTGGGTGTTGGGTGTGTTGCTGGGTGTTGTTGCGGGGTATGGGGTGTTGGGTTTGGCGGTGCCGTGGGTGTTGGGTGTTGGGGGGTGTTGTTGGGTGTTGGGTGTTGGGTGTACAGGGAGTTGGGGGGGTACGGGGGTGTCCTTGGTGTGGTGTGTTGGGGGGGGGGTGTTGGGTTGTGGGGTGATGGGTGGGGGGTGTTGGGTGGGCGGTTTTTGGTGGGTTAGGATGGTGGGTACAGGGAGTTGGGTACAGGGTGTTGTGTGTTGGGTTTTTGGGTGATGGTGTGGGTGGGTGTTGGGGGATGGGTGTTGGGGGGGGTGGGTGTTGGGGTGGGTGGGGTTGGGTGGGTGGGTGTTTGGATTGGGGGTTGGGTGGTTGGGTGTAGGGTTTGTTGGGTGTGGGTGTTGGGTCTGTTTGGGTGTTGGGTGATGGGGGTTGGGTGTTGGGTGTTAGGTATAAGGTATTTGGTTGGGGGAAGGGGGCTCGGGGGGGTGTATGGTTTGTGGGGGGGTGTATGGGGTGGTGTTTGGGGGTCAAATGCATAATACCGCTAGTGGGTGGGGTTAGTCGTGTGGTGTATGGTGGGGATGGTGGGGGAGTAGGGGAGTAGGTAGTGTGTGGGGTGGAGTGTGTGTGGGTGGGTGGGTGGGTGGGTGGATGGGTGGATGGGTGGGGGGGGGAGGGGGGGGGCATGGGGTTTGTGTGTGTGCATGCCGTGGGGTTGGGGTTGGGGATGGGGTTGGGTTGAGGTTGGGGGAAAGGTGGTGCATCCTAGATGGGTTTTTCTCCTTTGCCCCTTCCCTTTCCATCAGGATCCTGAACTAGCTTCGCCATGTCGTCAAACCATGTCGAACGCATAAATAATGCCTACGCGTTCTTCTCGGTCTTTCGCGCTCTAGCTTTCATCGCCCCGCTGATTACTTGCTTACTACAATTTGAGCGCCGAACGAGTGCGTAGAGAGAGCAACAATTACTATGTCAGGAGTCAGGACAGATCAAATGTGCAGCAATCATAAGAAAGCTGAGACTTATTATGATACCACTGCGAGCATCGTTAAGCGCGGATCCATGCAGCCAAGTTCAGGTTCACAATTCAGGTTCAGCTGCTCAGTTCCAGATGCCATGGTGCTTAAATCCCGGGTGGACACGTCTTTAAACAGACTAATCCGCTAAATGTGCTCCCTGCTTTCCATGGGTATCGCACAGGAGGGCTTGGAATTGGAAGGTGGTGAGCAGCCCGGTGAAGGCTGAAAACCCATGTCGCGTTACAAAACCAGTAGGCCTGGCATCGCACTTTTCAACGGCGTCCATGGCGAGAGAAGTCCTAGGTAGTGTCAGCCCGGTGTCAGCGATATATTTGTGCAGAGGGACCAGTCGAACAGCAACGCTGGAGCTATAATGAGCGTGATGGGTGCGAAGAGTAGAAAAATAGAAGAGGGAGAGAGGGAGGAGGTGTGACGAAGCGCACGTGGTAATTATCCACGTGGGGGGTGTGGGGGGGCGTGGGGCCCCCGTCGACTATTCGCGACCAGACTCACCAGAGCAGTCAATGTGTGGAAGCTGCACATCGCCATCATGGCCATAGGTACATACCTGCAAATCTGTCCACGCGCTTGCTCCATTATCTGCAATCGTGCCCTCACGCTACCCTTTCCTATGTTCGATCCCTCTGCAGCTTCTAGCTTCCCCGCAGTTTCCGAAAACCGCCTAGCTGCCCTGCAGCTCCTTAGCAGCTCCTAGCTGACTTGCAGCCCCTAGACAAGCCTGCAGTAATTCTAGCAACCTTGCAGCTACCGAGCTACTGACCCTGGATGGCTACCCTCCTCATGGCACTTGGTGGCCATGCATTTGACAACATGGACCTTCAGAATAGGCTAGACCTCTTTAGGAATTTATCCTCGTACTGCCCCATGTACAGCCTCCCGGATTACCATCCTCTGCATACCTCTGCCTCCTATGAACATAGGTACCCCTTGCCCAGCCTTGCCTCTGATTTAGTTACCCTCCAGATGTCATGCTTGATTTGACATGTCTTTCTTGCACTAAGACTTCCTAATCAGGGGGGAATAGTTAAGCTAACCTCATCTTTGACTTATCCTGTTCTGGACTTATTTATAATTCAGTCTGTACCTTCCTGGCAGCTCCTATAGCTGCCCACCTAGATCAGTTATTTAGATAAAGTTATCACTTTTACTGTGCCTACCCGCCCTGCCACAGTCAGTGTAATTTTACTATTGATCTCTTGACACGCCTGACTAGTTACAGTTATTGTCCGTGCCCGGTCCATGCATATCAGCATATGTAATTTATATTGTCCCTCTAGTAGTTTTTAACTCTCCTAATTCCCGGAAATCTTCTGTATGGAGAATACCAGGAATTGGGAGGGATGTTATTGTCCGGCTTTCATGCCGTCTCTAGAGAGACATAGAGCACGCATAGAGCACGGTCTCACTACCTGGCGTGGCTCCTTCAGTGCCGTTGCCAGCTACGGTACCACGCTACGGTACCGTCGTTCCCTTCATCAGTCGGCTTCCACGCCGACTACTCATCTTGTACTACGCCTAAGCTATCTGTCTCCCAGTTCTCGCAGTCTACATACTCCGAAACTAACACCATCCATCAGTTTCCACTTTTAGGTAATGGGAGGGACGCACCCTGATTCGGTAGGTTGCACCCAATTTCGTAGTTTGCGTCCTGGGACGCAGTCAAATCCTAAGGCTGCGTCCCACAAATTCCCCATTCGGTCAGATCACGGAGCGGCAGCGACATGATGATGGGAATGTAGGAGGGCGTTTGAAATTACAATTGTAGGGGGATGTGGACATCGACATCAGGGAGTCTACATGTGGTATATGAATACCTTGTAACACGGAGTGTCTTGTAACTGGAAGCCTAAGAAATGATCTCAGGAGTTTAGACGCCCTAAGAGTCAGAAGCACGGCTTAAGACTCCCCTCCCGCTTCCAGCGCGTCTAGACCCTAATGGAACCCTCGTTTTAGGTATTCCCGAGTAGCTGATCAGACACTGATCAGTAGGTCAATTCGCTCGGTTTCAACTGCCTACAGAAGTCGTTCGTCATCTGTCGGAAAGTCGTCACCACCGCGTGGCAACTCAGTGGGAGGATCGTTATCCACCACAATTCCCCCTTCTCTAGCCCTAGCCTTCTCCTGAAGTCTAGTACTCTTTCGAATGAGAAACTCATCAGGGGTTACAGTCGCATAATCCCTGTGAGTAGGTTTTTTAACCGTTTTAGGTTTCGGGTCGTTGGCACCTATCACGGGTCGTACCCGAGAAGGATGATTCATCCAACGTTTCACGTATCTCTTGTCAAAGAATACCTATCCGACGGGACTGGGTTTATTAGACCAAATCCGGAATTGTTACGCACATGCGGTGAACCTATCTACGAGAATAGCAACGTTGTTGATCACAAGATACAGTCTGGTACGGTGTATTACTATGTACAATGGTTACAAACCCCCCTTTCGAAGGTCGACGCCCACCTCCGGTATGAGATGTGCACGTCCGGCCGAGCCGGCCCCCTCCTAGCAAGGGTTTCCATCATGCGCCAGCCCGGGATCGAACCCGCGTGGTACTGATGAAGGCCCCAACTTCCATCCAGTCGACCCACTCGACCAAGCTCGAAACCAAATGTGGTGTATGAGGAAAACGTGTTGTCCGATTGGGGAATCTTATGGGTTTATCCGTATGATACACCACACTACATCGACGCCCATTCAATCTCTGGCGTTGGGGGAAAACGGAATATCTGAATTGCGCAAAAAATTCCGGCATGTTGATAGTTAGCTAGGATGATGGCGCACAATAGCTGGGCAATTCCTGTTGCAGAGCGCAATAACATCAAAAATAAGCTGTTGCTTTGGTTCAGGCACACGTAGTGCTCGAAGTACCCCCGATCCTGGAGCGAGTTCGGTGAAAAAGTGGGGAGCCGGACCAGACCTGAAAGACGTCCAGCGTCCACCCCACCCCAACCTACACGATGGCATGCTTCCCCGCGCTTCCAACGTGAACTGTTTACTTTTCTGTAGGGTTTCCCCGGGGTTTCTCCACCTTTCTTTCTAAATCCTCAGTGGGTACTGTGTTTTAAGTACGGGGTCCCACTTCCTTAGTTCAAGGCCATGTAACCAAGGTCAAGTCCAAGGTCCATTTCTTGGCTCCAAGCTTGACCTCCGTGCCTTTATTTGTAAATCGCAATGTTTTTTTGTAAGCCCAGTTGAAGTCATTTCGTGAAGCACAGTTCCGAGAGATCATTGGTCGGACCCCAGGGTCGGACCCCTAAGGGGGACAGACCTATGCGATACTTCCGCGAAATCGTGCTGTTTTTCAAATCTTCACATCTTCAAATATTCCCAAGAACGCCGGTCAAATAAGCCGGTTAATCTGACTGGCCTGAAATCGTACCGACTCGTGTTTGATTCCCGTCCCGGGGGCGGATTACCTCTGGGGGCACTTTTTCGCGTACATATCTCAGGGTTGCGGACTGTGGACGCGGCGTTTTCATTTGTCGTTTCCCTCCTGTCCTGTGGACTCAGTCTAGGGACCTGGAGCATGTATACGAATTCCCCTTGAAGAATTCGCTTCTTCGTGACTCTCGTAGCTCATTGCATCAGCGCATTGTGCTTGACAAGGAAATCTGCTCTTTCGCACTAGTTCCTGCAGGTTGCGAAGTAGCAACTGTAGCCTCGGGAGTTGCTGCACCTGCCTCCATGGAACTTCGGGAAGTCAGTGAGCTAATAAGTTCATTAGCCTTACAGGCCACCAAGTTGAATAATCATGCCATGCCATGCTACATGGATTCTTGACCCCCCCCCCCCCCCCCCCCCCCCCCCCCCCCCCCCCCCCCAATATTAAATTGTACGGATAAGTAAGCAACTGCTTGTGCATCCATCAACAAGGAGGCTGCCACTGCTGCTTGACGAACATTACACCACCCCTGGGGCCGACCTCCATTTACTGGTTACTAGTTACTGTAGTATTCCGGAGCGTGTGCAAAGCACAGAGACGAAGGGAAGACGGTATGGATAAGGTCTTAACAATTAGATAAGCATTCGATCAATGCGCTAGGGGAAAGTACTGGGATGCCGTGGTACCTCATGGTACCGGCATCAGTGTCCGTGCCATAGCTGGCAGCGGCACAGCAGTACAGTGCAACAGGGAGGAGTCCTGTGCACTCTAAGTCACTCTAGGTGAGCCGGTGAAACCCGGTGAATAACATCCCCCCCAATTCCTGGTATTCTTCATTCTGAAGAATTCCGGGAATTAGAGGAGTAAAAAGAAAACTAGAGGGACTTGAAAATATTCATAGGCTGTAATGCTACGGAAGGAAACTTAGCTGACAGGTGTACTGATAGAGGAGGGCAGGATAGGTCAAAGGATATCCTGCAGGTGTCACTGGGGAAAGCTGGACTTAAGATAGAAGAAAGCAGTCAATAAGAGTGCAATCAATCAATATCTAGTAAAACTTGGGCTTTAAACTGTCAGGAAATATAGCATGGTATCAGAAGGGCTACAGGGGCATGATTCAAGATTAGTCAAGCTTGATCTTTCCAGTGCAGCCAATTTGCTGCCTGAATGCACAGAACTTGGATCTGGGCAGTGCTTTGGTGAGCATGTCAGCCATGTCGGCAGCAGTGGGGACCCAGTTGAGCTTGATGCCCTCTTTCTTGGATTGCTCTTTGAGGAAGTGGAATCTAGTTTCCATATGCTTGAGCCTGGAGGAGAGCTTCTCTTGGTTCCATGCACTGAGGGCAGCCTGGTTGTCACCATTAATGGTGAGTGCAGGGGGCATGGTACCTGTGGCAGAGAATTGCAGTTTCCTCAACCACATTCCTTCTTGGGCTGCAGTGGTAGCTGCCATGAACTCAGCTTCTGTGGTGGACAGGGCAGTGGCAGATGCTTGGATCTTGGATACCCATGAGATGGCTCCCCCCTGGTTGAGGAAGACATAGCCTGTTGTTGACTTCCTTGTGATAGGGCAGGCAGCATGGTCAGAATCACAGTAGCCAGTGAGGAGTTTCTTGGAGTGGGTGTAGGTGATCCCATGGTCAGGTGTGTTGGACAGGTATTTGAGGATACCAATGGCAGCTTCCATGTGGTCATGGAGGGGGTGAGCACTGTGCCTGGCCAATCTGTTAACAGCTTGTGCAATGTCAGGTCTGGTGCTGACTGCCAGGTAGTTGAGAGATCCTACAATCTGGGCAAGGGGGAGACCAGAGTCTGGTGTGTCCTTTTCAGGATAAGGGAGAGGGGCATCAGGTTGCAGAGGGATGGGGAACCTGGTGCTGTTGGGCTCAGGGAGCATGCTGTGGGCCTTGAGCAAATCTTGAGTGAACCTTGACTGGCAGATATGCAGGGTTCCAGCAGTTGCATCTCTGGTAATTTCATAGCCCACAAAGACAGATGGTTCTCCAAGGTCTCTTGTCTTGTAGAGTTTCATGATCTTGTCTTTGTACTGCTGAAGGATGTCCTTGTCAAAGGATAGCAGGAGGAAGTCATCAACCCAGAGGAGGACCCAGATGAGTGTTCTTGTTGTTGGCCCAGGGAGCAGGAAGAGGCCTTGGTCAACATCAACTTCTCTGAATCCAAGGGCTGTCATATCTTCTTTGACTTTTAGATACCACTGCCTGGATGCTTGCTTCAGACCATAGAGGCATTTCCACATGCGGCAAACCCTGTGGTCTCTTTCAAACCCTGGGGGCTGGGAACAATACAGTTCCTCTTCCACTACTCCATTGAGGAATGCTGTGGAGATGTCAAGTTGAGCAAGGTGGGCTGAGGGGTCTGCAGCCATGGACAGGATGTACCTGATGGTGGCATGTTTGGCCACTGGTGCAAAAACTTCATCATAGTCCATGCCAGGGCGTTGGGCATATCCTTTTGCCACTAGGCGTGCTTTGTACCTTACTAACTGACCATCCACTGATTGTTTGATGTCAAATACCCATCTAGTGCCTATGGCTTTGGCTCCATGTGGGAGTTCTGCTAGAGTCCAGGTGTTCATTTCTGCTAGTGCTGCTAGTTCTGCATCCATGGCAGCCTTCCAATCGTTTGCTTGGGGGCTAGCCAGTGCTTCTCTTTCATTCTTGGGTATGATGATCTGGTCTGCAGCTAGGAAAGCTAGGTGGTTGGGTGCATGTCTTTCTCTGCCACTTCGGCGAGGTTGAGTGAGGGCAGTTTCTGGTGGTGGGGTTTGTGCCTGTTGCTGTGCTGACTGTGGTGCAGGAGAAGTGATTGCATTTCCTGATGTATTGCGTTGTGGTGACATGAGGTTGGGGAGGTCACCTGCCTGGGACTGTGTGGGGTTGTGTTCATTTCCTTGATCAACATCGTTGTTGGGGTGAGGTGCACTGTGCTGTGGGGCAATAGTACCTTGCTGGTGCACTGAACTTAGCAGGTAGCTATCATCTATTTCTTCTGGTGATCCCCATGCTCCCATGTTTGCCTTGTTCCTTTCACGCAGTGCATCAATGACTTTGATTTCTGAGGGAGAATGGGATGGTGAGGGAGTGTCTTCATCTTCAGGTTCAACAGGAGTGTCTTCTTCATACATGCCTAGGATCTCAGCATCTGCACTGGGGAATCCATTCTTTCCTGCCAGGTTCTCAGACTCATTGAAAGTGATGTCTCTAGCATCATAGATCGTATGGTTGGAGTCTACAACTCTGTAAGCTTTTCTGATGTGGGAGTAGCCAATGAGTCTAGTGATTTTGGCTGATGGTGCAAACTTCCATGTTCTGGATTTGGGTGGTATGTGGACATAGGCTGTGCACCCAATGGTTCTGAGGTGGTCAATCTTGGGCTTGACGCCATGGAACATTTCATAGGGTGTTTTGTCTGAGTCAGAAGTGGGGCTGAGGTTTCTCAGGATGCTAGCATTTTTCACCATGTCAGCCCAGTATCTGTTAGGAAATTTCGATGAGATGAGAAGGGCAGTGGCTCTGTCATGCAGAGTGCGGTTGAGACGTTCTGCTGCCCCATTTGTGGCTGGATTGCCAGGGCATGTGAAGTTGAGGGTAATGCCTTTCTTTTTGCACCAGTTTTTAAATCGGTCACAGATGTACTCTGATCCATTGTCACAGAGAATAGTGCCTATTTTGTTGTCTGTAAGGACTTCATACCGTTCCAGTTCATGCATGGTTTCTTTGGGCACTGTGTGTTTGTTTTTGTGGAATGTGACCATGGAGTACTTTGAGTGGTCATCAAGAATGCCTTGGAAGTATATGTTGCCATTAAGACTGGGTACTTTCATTTTTCCACTCATGTCAATGTGGAATATTTGCAGGGGTCTTGTGGCACGTGTGGATGATGTGGGGTATTGGTTCTTGTCCATTTTAGAGAGGACACATACTTCACAAGTCTGCTTTCTCATTTTGTTGCAGGCTGCTGCAGTGACATCTGTACCTGTAACCATGTTTTCAGAAATGAGCCTGACTAAACTGCTGTATGAAACGTGTCCCATCCTGTTGTGAAGGAGTTCTGCTGTTTGTTGAGTATTTCTGGAGATAGCAGCCATGACTATGTTCAGACATGACCCATGGATAAGGGTATTGTCAGGGACAAGGATGGGGGTGAGGTAAAGGTTCTTGTTCTTTGACCCAGTTATTACTACCTTGTCTTTGATGGTTATGGTGCAGGCCTGAGAATCAAACTGAACTAACATGGAGGGTTTGCTTTGATGGCTGCAGCCATGGACATGAGGTTAGGAGTGTTAGGGTCATCATTGAGATGAACATTTCTGAGTTTGTGAACCTTTCCATTGTCTCCTATAATCAGGGCACTGCCAGATCTGGTGATGTTAGTGTATCCTGATGCAGTTTGAACTCTGATAAGGGGAAAGATGTCATGTATGTCATATAACAGGGATTCATTTCCTGTCATGTGGGAGGTAGCTCCAGTGTCCATGATCCAGTTTTCTGCCATGCGGTTTGTGCGTTGAAGGAGGCAGTAAGGGCATTACGAAGGGGACTGATGGTGTTGCGATAGGGGTGCAGCAGGTTTCGTTAATGCTGGGGTAATTGGATTTGCGGGCGTGAAATTGATGTTGGGAATTGTCTGTTTGGATGATTCTGATGAATTGATCTGATTTTGAAATTTCTGATTTGATTTGGTGCTTTGAAATGTATGACTCTGATTGGATGAATTGTGAATGAAACATTTGATATGATTTCTGGGATGAATTTGACTGAGGATTTTGATGGATGTTGATTTGTGATCTCTTGATTCTCTGAAAGATTAGTGTTGATTGATGATTTCTTTTGAATGGAATTTGCTGGCTTTTTGAAATTTTTGTGGTGAAAATTGTATTGTTGGAATTGATATCTGGATTTTGATTTCGGTGGATGTTGAGTGACTTTTGGAATAATTGAAAAAGGAAAAAGTTCTGAAAAAATTTGGGAGGGCTTCTGTTCTCTTGAAAATATTGAATTTTGGATAAAAAATAAAATGGCTTGTTGGAAGTATTTTGAGAATTTGAAGATTTAAAATTGAGAGAAGAATGAATTGATTTCTGTTGATGATAGAATGGATTTGAAATTTTTCGAATTTTTTGGTCTGATTTTTTGTGTTTTCTTGATTTCCGGTTTTTGTTACTTGCTGGGAATCTTTTGTTGGGAGTCTTTGTTTGATTTTTTGAAATTCGCTATGATGACTTTGAAACTGGCTGGGATATCTTGTGATTTGAATTTGACAAAAATGTGAAACTTGTCTGATCCCTGTAAGGCGGAAATTGGCTTGATGGATGTGAAGGTATTTTGTTGACGGAATTTGTGAAATTCCCTTTTAGCTTGGCTGTGATTGTATGGAAGTTTTTTTGATTTTGGATTGATTGAATGACCTATGGGAAAATTTGCGATTTGGAATCTACTACTTTTTGATAATGGAGAATGAAAATTGATTTGTGTTAGATAGAGGAGATATCAGAACGGAGTCTGTATTGGAATAGTGATTTGGTGTACTGTGTGGGGTTTGTTTTGAATTTTCAGAGTGGATTCTCTGAATGGGAGTGCACTGAGATGAGACATTTGAAAATTCTTTGGGCTGTGAAAAAATGATTGGTGATTTGGCTGATTTGGAAGCCTTGACCTGATAAAATTAAATTTCTGCTGATGAGAGATTGTGTGGAGTTGATTTGGTTTTGATTTGGAATTGTGAACTGCTCACTTCCTTTGATGTGGGATGTTTGGATGTTTTGACCTGTGGAATTACTGGATTGTTGCTGATTTTTGGATGAATAATTTTTGATAAAAAATTATTTTTGGGGATTTTGATGAGAAATTTTTTTTTTGGTTTGCAAATCTTCCTGGCTGAGGAGATTGATTGATGTAAGATTTTTGTTTCTGGCCTGATACAACCTTTGAATTGAATTGATGATTGAGTGGTGAAGAATTTGAGTTGAATTAGTGAAGAAATTCTTGCTTGATGTGTCGGATTTGAATTGCTGATTGGAATTCTTTGAATTAAAATGTTGATCGTGGATATGATTATTGGTAATTGAGTTGGTGTTTGATTTGGAAATTGGAATCCCTGATACTGGGATGGGAAAGATAAGGGGTGAATATGCTCTGAATTGTATTGATTTGAATCTGAATCTGATTGATCTTTGTCGGTTGGTCCTTTTGGGGTTGGTGACTTGTGAAATTTGAAAGATACCTCCTTGGGTGGAACTTGGGATGGATTTTTGGAATGAATTCTGTATCTTTGAATTTCTTGCTCTTTGTTGAACTTTGCCAGCTGCAGGCTGGGGAATGGCTGTGAGAGGCGGATGTGGCACCCATACTTTATCTAAGGGCTGATAGGCTGTATCAGGATCGTTATGGAACTTGAGCATCCGTCTGAATAGGTCTGAGAGGTTGTTTGTGCAAGGGCATGTATTCTTATTTGAAACAGAACTAGTTTATGATCTCCAGGGGCAAAGAAAGTCATGTGTCGTGATACAGGAGTTCAGAGTTCATCGTCGAGAGCCATCTTGGAAGAAAGTGCTGGGGAATGATGAAAAGAGGAGCAACGCTCAGGGCGGGGCATTGTCAGGAGGCCGCAATAGTTTTAGGCAATGTTGCAGAGAGTTGAGGCGATTGGAACTGGAGAACGGTGGAGTGGAGATGGGCGGAAGCAACGTGGAATGAGAAGGGTGGTGGTGGGGGCGCAGTGGAGGTAGAGATTGTTGTCAGGGGGGGGGGGGGGGGGGGGGGGGGTCGCTGGCGGAGCAGCGTGGTGCTCAATGGAGCAGGAGTCAGCTGTCGGAGCAGCTTAATGCTCAATGGAGCAGCTCAATGGGGCAGGAGTCGGCTGGCGAAGCAGTGTAATGCTCAATGGAGCAGGAGTTGGCTGGCGGAACAGCTTGATGCTCAGCGGAGCGGAATCACCGGAATACGTGGCTGATCTTCGCACAAGAGTTGTGTCCCAGTGGGGAGATTCTTGTCGGGTGGAGGTTTCTTCTCTCCTTTCAATTGAAGCGTCGGGACAACAATCAAAATGTCCTCCAGCTCGGGATACGCCGAGCAAGGACAGTCTAACGCGAGGGGACCGTAACCTGTAGTCTTCCGGAGCGTGTGCAAAGCACAGAGACGAAGGGAAGACGGTACGGATAAGGTCTTTACAATTAGATAAGCATTCGATCAATGCGCTAGGGGAAAGTACTGGGATGCCGTGGTACCTCATGGTACCGGCATCAGTGTCCGTGCCATAGCTGGCAGCGGCACAGCAGTACAGTGCAACAGGGAGGAGTCCTGTGCACTCTAAGTCACTCTAGGTGAGCCGGTGAAACCCGGTGAATAACAGTTACTACACCACCGACTACTATTTTCCTGATACAGTTTCGATAGTTCAGTTTCTACGTTCTACTTTTATGATGTGTTTATGTGGAGCCATGGAAGCATGTAACCAAGTTCATGCCAAGCCGGCACATCCAGGTTAGATTTGAGTGCTACTCCGATGATTCACATACTTGCGGTAGTTGCATATCAGATTATCATGTAGAGGAATCCTTTTGTAGTTTTCGGACCGAGAAATCAGGTTCTAATGCTTTCTTGATTTCTTCCACAAACCGCAATTCCGTAGCTACCCTCGTTTTCGTCCTTATCCCTCACACCCTTTATTTCTTGATAATCGAAGGTGTTGAAAAACACCGTGGTGGGGAGAGTTCTGATTGCAGAGGAGTCTCGGGCTGGGGACTTGGGTGAAATGTCTCATAGGCTAACATGACACCTTGGCAGAAGTTCGGCCAGCTAGAGACTGAAATTAGGACCAACATACTCCAGCTAGGGCTAACACACTTGGGGTCAAGCCAGCTAGCACCTGCTTGTGTGTAAGTGCCTACATGCTGTCAGCTACTAGCTACTTGCCACATGCATCCTGCAAGGGCTGAGCTGTCAGTGCACCCATTGTACAGCCCACATGTTCAAGTAGTTCAGGGCTCTGCCCCCCCCCCCCCCCCCCCCCATCCCCGAACCGTCCACCCCAACTCATCTCCCCTCCCTTCCTCCCCCCCACCTCACCTGAACCCACCCCCCTCCCCTCACCCACCCAAACCAAACCCCAGGATGTTGTGGAACGAGCTTGTTGTAAGTTTTGATTAAAAACAAACAAAAAATATGACACAACAAGTCTGTCGGTGCTTGTTGGGAGGTGAGGGGGTATGTCGTGAAAGGTGGCAGAAGCATATTTTTGGCACGTCACTTGGATGCCTCTACCTGTGTGCTCCCTGGCCCCTGGGCCTTTGCCTCTTAGCTCTAACTCAGCTTTTATAAAAGGAAATCTGTTGTCAGTGAGGCAGTGTTCACCCCCAATAATTTACGGCGACCGCGACGGCGAGCAGCCAAATTGCTGACGGAAGCTGTGCAACCAAGTTCAAGTTCTTGGGATTGAAAGACAACAAGCAGCCCAGAGTTGGCTGTAAAACCAACCAACAATTCAAATTCTAGATTACATGTGGCAACCCTCCTCAGCTAACCTCTTAGAGTATGAATCATCAAGGACACACATAACTACGCCATGTGGTATTTTAAGGAAGTTGATAAACCATTGAATCACACGCATAGGTCAGCCATGCGGTATTAAAAGACAGTGAAGAAAGTAAGTGAGGGAAAAAGAGGCAGCTCCCTAAGCCAGCCAATAGGCTAAGCCTCACAAATTCAGCAGCGCTAGAAAGCTGATTACGTCAGCTTCAAGGTGCACTAGGTTGCTTTAGGTTTAGCAGATTAGCCAGCTTGGGGAGCTTCCTAGAAGCTGCTGCAAGTACCTGAAATTAAAAACAGTGCTCATCGACATCATCATCCACAACAGTACTCCCATGAGTTGAAGAGCTCAAAACTAATGAGTACCGTTCAGTACTGCAGCCCTGCCTGCACCGTGAGGGTGTGTTCAGTACTGCAGCCCTGCCTGCACCGTCAGGGTGTGTTCAGTACTGCAGCCCTGCCTGAACCGTGTGGGTGCGTTCAGTACTGCAGCCCTGCCTGCACCGTGTGGGTGCGTTCAGTACTGCAGCCCTGCCTGCATCGTGTGGGTGCGTTCAGTACTGCAGCCCTGCCTGCACCGTGTGGGTGCGTTTAGTACTACAGCCCTGCCTGCACCGTGAGGGTGTGTTCAGTGCTGCAGCCCTGCCTGCACCGTGTGGGTGCGTTCAGTACTGCAGCCCTGCCTGCACCGTGTGGGTGCGTTCAGTACTGCAGCCCTGCCTGCACCGTGTGGGTGCGGCCCAGGTCGGGTTGCTGATACCAGGCATGTTCAAACATCGAGAGAACACGCACACGCTAAAACCACAAGCTAAGACCCGCCTAGTCCAAACGTCGCTCCCACACTTAGTAACTAGTCAAAGTAAGCAACCACTACTTAAATACCCTGGAGGGGGGGGGGGGGGGGGGGGGGGGAGGGGTACAGGTCATGGTTAAGCAATAAAGTGCATGTCACACTGGGATCGTGCACAACACCACTGATGGAGTACATCAGTCTACGCACACCAAACAAATAGAAGGAATCACGTAGATCCTGCACTGCCCTTCGTCAACTCCCTCGCACAGAGGGGAAAAAGGGGCACAGAGGGAGAACATTAAGTATCTCTTCAAATCTTGGAAGTTGAGATTTGTTTTTTTATCTCTTCAAATCATCGACTGTGTCCTGGACAAGCTTATACATCTGAGTAACAAAACGATCCAATATATTCATGCTGATACATTGAACCACAGCTAAATATAGTTTCGTCCACACCAGCCCCCACGACATTGCTCATGTAAATTAAATACGATACTATGATTCCTGTCGCACACGTTGGTGGGTGCCCCCAGTGAATTCAAACAAGCTGCCCCCCTTAACATCACACCTTGCAATAAGGCATACTATTTACGAATTACTGTCGCACATTGACACGACCCCCCTCAACCTAATACCTCATAAAAAGGCATACGATTTAGAAATTACTGTCGCACATCGACATCGACCATACTCGTATATCCTCCAAGTACTCGTGGCTTTTTCCATCTACCAACAGCAGCTTCTACGCAGCTCCCCTGACTTGCAATTTAGCGACATCGAATATACACAGATATCCTCCAAGTTCTCATGGCTGTTTCTGCTACCAGCACCAGCTTCTACACAGCTCCCCTGGCTTGCTATTCAGCCCAACATAAAAATACTTGGTGCTCGTTAAAGCTGACACAATCAGCTTTCCAGAACTGCTGAAATTTTAGGGCCTAGCCCATTGGCTGGCTCAAGGATCAGACTAGAAGCTGGCAACAAAAGCCAAAAATAAAAGCCCTGCCTCAAACCACTGGCACTGCAAGACAAGCTGCTGCTCATAGCAAGTTGCAATGCAGGACTAGCACCCAGATCTCAGCTCCGTTGACCGAGGTATACACAGTTTAAACTCGGCAATTTCTTTGATAAGACCCACCTATCCTCGGAATTCTCATACAACTAAATCTGCAGGAAATTATTTAATGATCACGGACATCATGCTACGGTACACCGCTTTTCTTTCCAGCTACCAGCAGCAGCTCCCAGGTAGCTCCACTGACTTGCCACCCAGCTACCAGCAGCAGCTTCAAGGTAGCTCCACTGGCTTGCCACCCAGCTACCAGCAGCAGCTTCAAGGTAGCTCCACTGGCTTGCCACCAGCTACCAGCAGCAGCTCCAAGGTAGCTCCACTGCCTTGCCACCCAGCTACCAGCAGCAGCTTCAAGGTAGCTCCACTGACTTGCCACCCAGCTACCAGCAGCAGCTTCAAGGTAGCTCCACTGGCTTGCCACCCAGCTACCAGCAGCAGCTTCAAGGTAGCTCCACTGGCTTGCCACCCAGCTACCAGCAGCAGCTTCAAGGTAGCTCCACTGGCTTGCCACCCAGCTACCAGCAGCAGCTTCAAGGTAGCTCCACTGGCTTGCCACCCAGCTGCCAGCAGCAGCTTCAGGTTAGCTCCACTGGCTTGCCACCCAGCTGAAAACTAAGTGCAGCTGAAAACTGACAGAATCATATTTCTAATCATTTTGGAAATCTTGCGCTCATCAAGGGAAATATGAAACTGCCAGGGTCTACCTGTGCACCTTATAGGACCTCAGATAAGTAGGGGTCGGCTATGTTATATAATATTAGTGAATAAATAATATTGGTGAATATTAGTCGGGCGAGCTGTCTCACCAGAATTTCAAATTTATTTGAAAAACTAATATTATTGTGACACTATAATAAAATTAGTTAATATTAGTTTTTCAAACACTAATATTAGTTGCAGTTCCCAACAGATAAGGCCCTGACAATGCACAATGTTACCGTCAGGTTCTACCTAAGTACCTGATTGGGCATCAGAGAAGACCCTGACAATGCGCATACTCTACCAATCATTGAATGAACCCTATTGGTGCTTTGGTATAGTTCGTTAATCCAGGGAGGAAACTATGGTTGTACTATGGCTCAACTATGGTAGTACTATGGCTCAACTATGGTTGTACTAAGGTTGAACTTAGGCTGCTTTCACCATCATCCAATGGTAAGCAGAAGAGCAGTAGGGCAGTTCTTCACATGCTCAGAGCTATGGAACAAGAAAACATGCAAGCGCAATATATCTGAATAATTAATCTAGCACAAAAAAATATCAAGAAGACACACAAATCGGACCCCTACACAGTCAACCCCCTGACCTAGACCGACATGGGTGCACCTTTGGCAGGACCCTAGTCGACCTTCTTAGCAGTTAACCCCAGGGAGCCCATCAGGGATGCAAAGCTGAAGCAGCCCGAGGGCATCGCTTGTTGAGGATTATCAAGGGGAGCAGCCAAAGTAGACTTGCGCGGAGATGGGTTGGGAGATATGATACTGGGCTTTGACTTCAGTGTGGGTAGTCCATCTGGCCTGGAAACACCACCAGAGTTGGGGGTCGCGCGTTGAGGTTGAGGTACTTCGGAGAAGGTTGAGACACTGTCTTGGATGCGATCCTGTGTGGGATCGATGGAGTGATGGTGAGGAGATGGTGCTAGGTGGCAAGGTGATGATGCTAGGTGGCGAGGTGGTGGTGCTAGGTGGCGCGGTGGTGGTGCTAGGTGGTGAGGTGGTGGTGCTAGGTGGTGAGGGTGGTGGTGCTAGGTGGCGCGGTGGTGGTGCTAGGTGGTGAGGTGGTGGTGCTAGGTGGCGAGGTGGTGGTGCTAGGTGGTGAGGTGGTGGTGCTAGGTGGCGCGGTGGTGGTGCTAGGTGGTGAGGGTGGTGTGCTAAGTGGCGCGGTGTGTTGCTAGGTGGTGAGGTGGTGGTAGCACTGGGTGGTGGTGTGAGGGAGAGGCGCGGGACGAGGTAAGTGGCGAGCGGTAAGTAAGACAGATGGAAACTTTTATGTGGAGGGGGGGAGCACACGATGTGAGGAAGGCATCCATAGCAAGATAAGAAGAGACCTAACAGAGGACAAGTGAATGAGATGCGAGGAGGGCATTGAGCAAGGAGGTGGAGGATGATTAGGACAAGAGGATAAGATGTGAGGAGGGTTTGAGGAGGGGGAGATGAGGAGTATGAGGAAGAGATGGAGAAGGGGGGGGGGAAGGGGGAGAGCGAGGGTGAAAGCGAAGAGGTGTGAGTAGGCTAGGGGATGTGCAGATGAGAGGATGGGGACAAGATGGAGGATAGAAGGGGGGGAGGGGGAGATGAAGGATGAAGATAAGATGTGAGTTGGCTAGGGAGAATGTGCAGATGAGGAGGATGGGGGATGATATGGAGACGGGGGGGGAGGGGAGATGAGGCGGATGAAGATAAGATGTGAGTAGGGCTAGTGAGAATGTGCAGATGAGAGGATGGGGACAAGATGGAGTAGGGGGGGGGAAGGGAGAGATGAGAGGATGAAGACAGATATGAGTAGGGCTAGGGAGAATGTGCAGATGAGAGGATGGGGATGATATGGAGAAGGGGGGGGAGGGGGAGATGAGAGGATGAAGATAAGATGTGAGTAGGGCTAGGGAGAATGTGGAGATGAGAGGATGGGGACAAGATGGAGAAGGGGGGGGAGGGGGAGATGAGAGGATGAAGATAAGATGTGAGTTGGGCTAGGGAGAATGTGCAGATGAGAGGATGGGATGATATGGAGAAGGGGGGGGGACGGGGAAATGAGAGGATGAAGATAAGATGTGAGTAGGGCTAGGGAGAATGTGCAGATGAGAGGATGGGGATGATATGGAGAAGGGGGGGGAGGGGGAGATGAGAGGATGAAGATAAGATGTGAAAAGGGCTAGAGAGGATGACACCCACCAATGCGACGCCCAGGTTAACACTTGATGTAATCTGCGAAAACTGTTTTGAGGATGACAATGCACCCCCCTCCATCTCGATCGTCTTGCAGGCCGCTGGGCCATCTGGCCTCACGATAGCCATGTTACAGTCCTGTCCTGCCCAGCACATCAACGCCGATGGTTCTTGCCCCTCCATGACCTCGAACCTCGAAGATACCAACGACGAGCCTGGTCGGTTGGTCTCCATGGCCTCAGGCGATAGATTCCTCTCCTTCGCTGGTGGAGCACCACCTAGTGCAGGGAGCTGGCTAAGGGGCCCTGCCTCCGGGATCCTATCGTGCAAGGAGGCGTAGAGGCTACTAGAAGGCTTCGAGACTGCTGGAAGGCTGGCTTGAGCGATGTCCGAGGGTACCAGGGTCAGCAGTGATGCGGGCTGGTTGTACTTGTGCCTTGCACTTGCTGGTGGCGCTGTCCATGATGCAGGCTTTGGCCGCAGAGGTCATGGGCCCCTGAGTGAGGGCAGTGTTCACACGTGGCTCAGCAGACACAGCTTGGGCTGGGCAGGCAGGCGCGGGAGTGTGGCTTGAAGTCACGCTTGCCCTGCTGGAGAGGCCGGCTTGGCCTGAGCCATGGTTGACTTGCTCTGGGGCACCCACACAGCTTGGAGGCCCGGCATTGGCCGCGCTCTGCTTGGCTTTTACTCTGAGCTTGACAGCGGCAATGTCCATGAAGAAAATGGAGTTCAGCAGCTGGGCCGTGGAAGGCCGGTGGACAGGATCAGGCTCCAGACAAGACTTATAATGTGGGAGAGTCCGACGCTCTGCCCTTTCAGCTAAAGGGTTTGAGTGCGGGGGCAGGCAATGTTAGGTGCGGGTGAGGGTTGTGAGAGGGTGAGGATTGTGGGTGAGGGTGAGGGTTGTGGGAGGGTGAGGATTGCGGGTGATGTGGGCGGCCGTGTTGGGTGAGGACTGCAACGGTGCCACGGTTGTGGGAGGAGATGAGGATGTGGGTAAGTTGATGAGGGTGTGGTGAGGTGAGGACTGGGGGTTGGAGGGTGGAAGGAGGGTTGTGGGTGAGAGTGAGGTTGTGGGAGACGTGAGGATTGGGGCGAGTTGGTAAAGGGTGAACTGCTGTGAAGGGGTGATGGAAGGCGAGGTGTGTGGGTGAGGGTTTGGGGTGAGAGTTGAAGGAGCGAGGTTATGGGAGGTGAGGGTGGTGGTGGAGGGTGGTACGTGGAGGTGGGTTTGGGTGAGGTTTGCCCCTGCCGCGTCATGGTTGAGGTTTGTGGGCAGATGACTGGAAGGAGGTGTGTGGTTGAGGTGTGTGGAGTTGGAGGTGTGTGGTTGAGGGTTGTGGGTGATGGCGAGGTTTGTGGTTGAGGTTTGTGGTTGAGGTTTGTGGTTGAGGTTTGTTGAGGTTTGTGGGTGAAGAGTTGGGGTGATGGCTGAGGGTTGTGGTTGAGGGTTGTGGTTGAGGGTTGTGGTTGAGGGTGAGGGTTGAGGGTGAGGGTTATGGGTGAGGGTTGTGGGTGAGGGTTGTGGGTGAGGCTCAGGGTGAAGATTGTGGGAGAGGGTTGTGGGTGAGGGTTGTGGGTGAGGGTTGTGTGTGAGGGTTGTGGGTGAGGGTCAGGGTGAGGATTGTGGGAGAAGGTTGTGGGTGAGGGCGAGGATCGCAGGTGAGGGTGAGGACTGCGGGTGAGAGTTGTGGGAGGGTGGGTATTGTGGGCGAGGGTGAGGGTTGTGGGTGAGGGTGAAGGTTGTGGGAGGGTGAGGATTGTGGGTGAAGGTTGTGGGTGAGGGTGGAGTGAGGGTTATGGGAGGGTGAGCGTTGTGGGTGAGGGTTGTGGGTGAGGGTGGAGTGTGGGTGAGGGTTGTGGGTAAGGGTGGAGTGAGGGTTGTGGGAGGGTGAGGGTTGTGGGCCAGGGTGAGTGTGCAGAAACCAGGTCCGAAGTGGCTCTGAGATTTCAGCCTGGTCGGTTGAGGTGCGGGGGGTCAGAAATGTAAGTGGGTTGCAGAGAACAGGTTGGCAGTCAGTGATATAGCTCTGAGCTTATGATGTAGCTGATGTAGCTCTGAGGTTACGATGTGTAGCTGATGTAGCTGATGTAGCTCTGAGCTTTATGATGTAGCTGATGTAGCTCTGAGCTTGTGATGTAGCTGATTTAGCTCTGAGCTTTGTGATGTAGCTTATGTAGCTTATGTAGCTCTGAGCTTTGTGAGATAGTGGCCAAAGACGTTCTTCACTGATCAACACAACGTCCCATTTGCATTATAGCCCCCAACCACATAACTTAGTCCCCCCTCCCCTCCCCTCTCACACATAGCTAAGCCACATCACTCACTGCGCGGCCAAAGTCTTTCTTTCCGGACCAGTACTACGTCCTGTCCCGTGTAATCCAGCATCCAAGCACATCCACTGCTCGGCAGACAGATGGCCAACCACTTGGTGGACAGCCTGCAGTTGGTCCAGGGAGGAAGAGCCGCACAGAAGGACAGAGCCTGTCACAAGCTCAGCAAAGATGCATCCTAGAGACCAGACGTCGACACTGGGACTATAAGGGCCGCCCACAGTACCTCTGGGGCACGGTACCACCTGCGAGTGTGGGAGATGTGGTTGGTGAGAGATGTGGGGGTGGCTGGCTGGAGGAAGGGGGGAGGAGGGGGGAGGGAGGGAGGGAGGAGGCGGGATGAAGGGAGGGGGGAGGGAGGGAGGGAGGGAGGGAGGGAGGGAGGAGGGGGTGATGGTTTGCCTAATTGGATACCGTTAGCTTCATTGGATACAACTGGGCCCTAAACAGTAATTAGGCAAAGAAGTCAAAAATGATGTTTGCGTTGGTGGATAAGCCCCCATGCTCCCTCATATTTTACCACAATTCATCGCATTAGTACAATGCTCCAGAGGGCCTGTTGGGCACCACCACGCCTCCACCACACACACACCTTACCCCCCACCCCCAAGTCATGACGCTTCCTCCCCCCCACCCTAACCCCACACACCACATCACCCTTTACCTCCCCCACCAGATCATGCATCGCGATCTCAAGCCCTCCAATGTGCTCATTAGCTCTGAGGGCCCGTCAAAATATTTGATCTTGGCTTTGCTCGCGCGTGGAGAGCAATCTCCAACCTGCGATTACACCCCTTACCACAACCAGTGTACGTGATGATGTGTATTGAGATTAGCAAAGTGCTTCACAGTCAACACTTACATTTTCTGGCTCCGCAACCGTCACAGCTACATTTGCTGGCTC
>JACBWV010000660.1:3380333-3523647 GCA_013435795.1 Chlamydomonas sp. ICE-L | reverse complement strand
CAGTTCTTCACATGCTCAGAGCTAGGGACAGAAACCTATCAATCCAATCTATCTAATAATTAATCTAGCACAAAAAAATATCAAGAAGACACACAAATCGGACCCCTACACAGTCAACCCCCTGACCTAGACCGACATGGTTCCCCTGTGCAGGACCTAGTGCCTTCTTAGCAGTTAACCCCAGGGAGCCCATCAGGGATGCCAAGCTGAAGCAGCCCGAGGGCATCGCTTGTTGAGGATTATCAAGGGGAGCAGCCAAAGTAGACTTGCGCGGAGATGGGTTGGGAGATATGATACTGGGCTTTGACTTCAGTGTGGGTAGTCCATCTGGCCTGGAAACACCACCAGAGTTGGGGGTCGCGCGTTGAAGTTGACGTACTTCGGAGAAGGTTGAGACACTGTCTTGGATGCGATCCTGTGTGGGATCGATGGAGTGATGGTGAGGAGAAGAGATGTGCTAGGTGGCAAGGTGATGATGCTAGGTGGCGAGGTGGTGGTGCTAGTTGCGCGGTTGGTGGTGCTAGTGTGGTAGTGTGTGCTAGTGTGGAGGGTGGTGTGCTAGTGGCGCGGTGGTGGTTCTAGGGGTGAGGTGTGTGCTATGTGGCGAGGTGGTGTGCTAGGAGGGTGGTGATGTGTTGTGCTAGTTGGCGCGGTGGTGTGCTAGTGGTGAGGGTGGTGGTGCTTTTTAAATTGTCTCGTGGTGGGTGCTAGTGGTGAGGTTGTGTTTAGGTGTTGTGAGGTAGTGGCGAGGTAGTTAGAAATGTGTTGCGTGGGGAGGTTATTTGAGAAGCATCCATAGAGATAAAAAGAACCTAACAAGGACAAGTAATAGATGCGATAGGGTCAAGAAAGGATGGGGAGGATTATGACAAGATGCTAAATTTGAGGAGGGGTGATGAGGGGATAGAGGCTTATGATGAATGGAGAGGGGGGGAAGGGGAGATGATAGGGTGACGCAAATGTTAGTTGGGCTAGGAGAATGTTCCTATAGATGATGGGGGACAAGATGGAGAAGGGGGGGGGAGGGGGAGATGAGAGGATGAAGATAAGATGTGAGTTGGGCTAGGGAGAATGTGCAGACCCTATGAGAGGATGGGGATGATATGGAGAAGGGGGGGGGAGGGGGAGATGAGAGGCTGAAGATAAGATGTGAGTAGGGCTAGTGAGAATGTGCAGATGAGAGGAATGGGGACAAGATGGAGTAGGGGGGGGGGAAGGGAGAGATGAGAGGATGAAGACAAGATAGAAGTAGGGCTAGGGAGAATGTGCAGATGAGAGGATGGGGAGGATATTGGAGAAGGGGGGGGGGAGGGGGAGATGAGAGGATTGAAGATAAGATGTGAGTAGGGCTAGGGAGAATGTGGAGATGAGAGGCTGAGGGACAAGATGGAGGAGGGGGGGGAGGGGGAGATGAGAGGATGAAGATAAGATGTGAGTTGGGCTAGGGAGATGTGCAGATGAGAGGATGGGATGATATGGAGAAGGGGGGGGGACGGGGAAATGAGAGGATGAAGATAAGATGTGAGTAGGGCTAGGGAGAATGTTGCAGATGAGAGGATGATGATGTATGATATGGAGAAGGGGGGGAGAGGGGGAGATGAGAGGATGAAGATAAGATGTGAAAAGGGCTAGAGAGGGATGACACCCACCAATGCGACGCCCAGGTTAACACTTGATGTAATCTGCGAAAACTGTTTTGAGGATGACAATGCACCCCCCTCCATCTCGATCGTCTTGCAGGCCGCTGGGCCATCTGGCCTCACGATAGCCATGTTACAGTCCTGTCCTGCCCAGCACATCAACGCCGATGGTTCTTGCCCCTCCATGACCTCGAACCTCGAAGATACCAACGACGAGCCTGGTCGGTTGGTCTCCATGGCCTCAGGCGATAGATTCCTCTCCTTCGCTGGTGGAGCACCACCTAGTGCAGGGAGCTGGCTAAGGGGCCCTGCCTCCGGGATCCTATCGTGCAAGGAGGCGTAGAGGCTACTAGAAGGCTTCGAGACTGCTGGAAGGCTGGCTTGAGCGATGTCCGAGGTACCAGGGTCAGCAGTGATGCGGGCTGGTTGTACTTGTGCCTTGCACTTGCTGGTGGCGCTGTCCATGATGCAGGCTTTGGCCGCAGAGGTCATGGGCCCCTGAGTGAGGGCAGTGTTCACACGTGGCTCAGCAGACACAGCTTGGGCTGGGCAGGCAGGCGCGGGAGTGTGGCTTGAAGTCACGCTTGCCCTGCTGGAGAGGCCGGCTTGGCCTGAGCCATGGTTGACTTGCTCTGGGGCACCCACACAGCTTGGAGGCCCGGCATTGGCCGCGCTCTGCTTGGCTTTTACTCTGAGCTTGACAGCGGCAATGTCCATGAAGAAAATGGAGTTCAGCAGCTGGGCCGTGGAAGGCCGGTGGACAGGATCAGGCTCCAGACAAGACTTTATAATGTGGGAGAGTCCGACGCTCTGCCCTTTCAGCCTAAAGGGTTTGAGTGCGGGGGCAGCAATGTTAGGTGCGGGTGAGGGTTGTGAGAGGGTGAGGATTGTGGGTGAGGGTGAGGGTTGTGGGAGGGTGAGGATTGCGGGTGAGGGCTGTGGGTGAGGACTGCAGGTGACGGTTGTGGGAGGATGAGGGATGTGGGTAAGGATGAGGGTTGTGGGAGAGTGAGGACTGTGGGTGAGGGTGGAGTGAGGGTTGTGGGTGAGAGTGAGGGTTGTGGGAGAGTGAGGATTGTGGGTGAGGGTAAGGACTGCATGTGAGGGTTGTGGAAGGTCGAGGGTTGTGGGTGAGGGTTCTGGGGTGAGAGTTGAGGGCGAAGGTTGTGGTTGAGGGTTGTGGTTGAGGGTTGTGGTTGAGGTTTGTGGTTGAGGTTTGTGGTTGAGGTTTGTGGGTGATGGCGAGGTTTGTGGTTGAGGTTTGTGGTTGAGGTTTGTGGTTGAGGGTTGTGGGTGATGGCGAGGTTTGTGGTTGAGGTTTGTGGTTGAGGTTTGTGGTTGAGGTTTTTGGTTGAGGTTTGTGGTTGAGATTTGTGGGTGATGGTGAGGGTTGTGGTTGAGGGTTGTGGTTGAGGGTTGTGGTTGAGGGTTAGGGTTAGGGTGAGGGTTATGGGTGAGGGTTTGTGTGAGGGGTTGTGGGTGAGGCTCAGGGTGAAGATTGTGGGAGAGGGTTGTGGGTGAGGGTTGTGGGTGAGGGTTGTGTGTGAGGGTGTGGGTGAGGGTCAGGGTGAGGATTGTGGGAGAAGGTGTGGGTTGAGGGCGAGGATCGCAGGTGAGGGGTGAGGACCTGCGGGTGAGAGTTGTGGGAGGGTGGGTAATTGTGGGCGAGGGTGAGGGTTGTGGGTGAGGGTGAAATGTTGTGGGAGGGTGAGGATTGTGGTGAAGGTTGTGGGTGAGGGGGGAGTGAGGGTTATGGGAGGGTGAGCGTTGTGGGTGAGGGTTGTGGGTGAGGGTGGAGTGTGGGTGAGGGTTGTGGGTAAGGGTGGAGTGAGGGTTGTGGGAGGGTGAGGGTTGTGGGCCAGGGTGAGTGTGCAGAAACCAGGTCCGAAGTGGCTCTGAGATTTCAGCCTGGTCGGTTGAGGTGCGGGGGGTCAGAAATGTAAGTGGGTTGCAGAGAACAGGTTGGCAGTCAGTGATATAGCTCTGAGCTTTATGATGTAGCTGATGTAGCTCTGAGGTTTACGATGTAGCTGATGTAGCTGATGTAGCTCTGAGCTTTATGATGTAGCTGATGTAGCTCTGAGCTTTGTGATGTAGCTGATTTAGCTCTGAGCTTTGTGATGTAGCTTATGTAGCTTATGTAGCTCTGAGCTTTGTGAGATAGTGGCCAAAGACGTTCTTCACTGATCAACACAACGTCCCATTTGCATTATAGCCCCCAACCACATAACTTAGTCCCCCCTCCCCTCCCCTCTCACACATAGCTAAGCCACATCACTCACTGCGCGGCCAAAGTCTTTCTTTCCGGACCAGTACTACGTCCTGTCCCGTGTAATCCAGCATCCAAGCACATCCACTGCTCGGCAGACAGATGGCCAACCACTTGGTGGACAGCCTGCAGTTGGTCCAGGGAGGAAGAGCCGCACAGAAGGACAGAGCCTGTCACAAGCTCAGCAAAGATGCATCCTAGAGACCAGACGTCGACACTGGGACTATAAGGGCCGCCCAACAGTACCTCTGGGGCACGGTACCACCTGCGAGTGTGGGAGATGTGGTTGGTGAGAGATGTGGGGTGTGGCTGGCTGGAGGAAGGGGGGAGGAGGGGGGAGGGAGGGAGGGAGGAGGCGGGATGAAGGGAGGGGGGAGGGAGGGAGGGAGGGAGGGAGGGAGGGAGGAGGGGGTGATGGTTTGCCTAATTGGATACCGTTAGCTTCATTGGATACAACTGGGCCCTAAACAGTAATTAGGCAAAGAAGTCAAAAACATGATTGTTTGCGGAGCCAGCAAATGTACGTGTGACGTTTGCGGAGCCAGAAAATGTAAGTGTGACTTGTGAAGCACTTTGCTAATCTCAATACACATCATCACGTACCTGGTTGTGATGTAAGGGGTGTAATCAGCAGGTTGGGAGATGCTCTCCACGCCGCGAGCAAAGCCAAGATCACATATTTTGACGGAGCCCTCAGAGCTAATGAGCACATTGGAGGGCTTGAGATCGCGATGCATGATCTGGTGGGGGTAAGGGTGTGATGTGTGGTGTTGTGGGGTTAGGGGGTGGGGGGGAAGCGTCATGACTGGGGGTGGGGGGTAAGGTGTGTGTGTGGTGGGGAGGCGTCGGTGGTGCCCAACAGGCCCTCTGGAGCATTGTACTAAATGCGATGAATGTGGTAAATATGCGGGAGCACTGGAGGGCTTAAGATCGTGATGATTACCTGGACCATAACAGTTGCTTCAAGAGATTGAAAACGATGATGATGATGGTGATGGAGCTGTCGCTAATTTTGGTGATGGTACTGATGATATGGTGCTGATGGTTGAGTGGGGGACAGCAGCATGTGGTTGTGACAATTCAAGTTGGCATCACTATTTCTTTTTGGGCTACTCAAGGCAGCTTCCTGCCAGCTCAAATAGCCAGCCACTGGGTCAAACCAAAAGCTTGCAGCTGCATTGAAATCCCTGGAATATCAAAATTCATACGCACTAGCTAATTCAGGTTTAGTATAAGGACAGGGAAAGGGAGCTGGCTAGAAGCTGCTTCGTGTAGCCCCCAAAGAAACAACGGTTGGCACTCACCCCTTTCTTGTGCATGTACGTCGTGGCATCTAGAAGCTCCCACACAACCAGCTTCAGCTCGTCCGCATCAAAGACCTTCCCTGCCTTCAACATCTCAGGCAGAGACTTCTCTACATACTCCATGACTAGATAGATGTGGCCTCGGGGCGTTCTGAAGCCCCTCAGCTTCTTTACAATGTTCTGGTGGTCCAGAACTCCAAGCACCTTGATCTCACGCATTACAAGGGCAGTGAAATTGCTTGAACCTGCACAGTAGCACAACATGGGCTAGACTGAGAGTATGACATGGGTGTACGGGTGCCATTTCCCAGATTACCTGATTAAAACTCCACCTTGTCACCTAGATCTGAGCACCAATGTAGCAGAAGAGCAATTTTAATGCGGTGGATGCAAGTAACAGCAAGATAGGTGCGCATCTTTGCCGGGGATAATTGTTTTTCGAACAGAAATTCCGACCACTTCCAACGCTACAAGCCTGAAACCCGCAAAAATTGTTCCAGCTGCTTCGATCTACCATGTGGACCATTCCACTCTGGACCGAATGCATCAGAAGAACAATAATAACTCTATGGCTGCAAGTTGCAGCAAGATAGTTGCGCATGTTTACGCGTACGGTCAGGCCCAGAAACTGCATGTCAGATAAGCCCGCTCAATACATCTGCGGGGACTTCCAACCATTAATTGGCTGAGCAAAGGGCATAAGCAAGAAACTTAGCAGTGCAGCAATAAGGTCTATCACAAACCCTCTTAGTATAACTGTAGACTCCCGAGTGAGGAATTCTCCTATTAAGTGCCTGAGAGATACTCGCGGAATACTTACATACAGCATCATCAGGTTCTTACCTTGTCCACCATCAAATCTCTTTACCGCCACAAGCTCTTGTGTAGCATGGACAACACACTTCCACACCGATCCATAGGTTCCTGGGATGGAGAGCAGGGCGGGGTCAGAGACAGGCTTGAGTATGGAGGCAGGCCCAAGGCAGGCAGGCCCCGAATTGTATTGTTGGGTAGAGCAATGCAGGACCAGACACGCCAACAGACCATGCCACCCCTCTTTGATTTCCTAAACTAGGATAATTCTTTGATTTTTGTATGCAGACGTGACAGCCGAGGACGGAAACAAGTCCCCCTCGGGGGGTGTAAGCTAGGGCCAGATTTGGTTACACGTTTTGGCATGTCTCTAAGCCAGTTCTCGTTCAACGGAACCGGGTAACTTTTGGCAGAGTTTTATTTGACAGCTTCATGGTTAGTATATAGTATCGCCAAAAATGTGCCTGTTAGGCCTGATCCAGCACCTTTAAATAGTGGCCTCAACATGCCCCAAGTAGACAAAAATCGGGCAACAAGTTTATATTTTACCCCTTTTTCGAGCCAAAATTTGAAGCTCCACTTCACTACACACTTAGCCAAGATGCATAACATTTTTGAAAAAGACAAACCTTCCCGTTTGGGGTTTTAAATAGGATTTGGCTCAAATCGTGTAATTTTACCCAAAATGTGCCCAACATGGCACATCTTATGTTTTAGGAGTCTCGTACACGTTGGAAACTCATTTCAAGTTACAGATCACTAGTTTGCACTCTCTCAGCACATTCTATCCAAGTGGATTTGGTGTATAAGTTGAGAATGACACCCATTTGACCTACACAAGCACCATGCCAGCCATGTCCAGCCCTTACAGGCTGGCATACCGACCCGCAGCAGTCGGAACGAGAGGCAGAATCACGCAGTTTCTGACAATTCAACTTCAGGCAATATGATGGATGGCACAATTTTATGGCAACTGATCGATTCCCTGGCTCGATCTGTGTTCTGTTGAGGTTACGTGCGATCGTGTACCCTCGGAACTTCCGGGCAGCTTTCGCCACAGACCATGGCAGGATGCGAAACTACGATGCAGACTCCGGAAATTGCTTTGCGTTGGCTTTTGCTTTTTGATTTTTGCGTTTGCTTTTGTTACAATTATTCAAAACTCTACCGCAACTCGGTCGCCCCTACTCTCATTTAGGCGCATTCCGATTCAGAAACCGGGAATATAATAAATAAAGCAGGGTGCCCAGGGGGTTGTCAGCGGCAGCGAATGATGAGGGGTTGCTCACCTTGGCCCGCAAAGGAGACAAGACCATACTCCTGCGCAACGAAGTGAGTTAGGCATATTAATATGATATCGGGCGGCGAGGATGCAAGAATGGCTATAGGCCGAACGGAGAAAGTGAAAGTGAATACGCCGGTCGGCGTGGCTTGAGGAAGCGGAACTTGGTTAGAAGTTAGAGGAGAGGGAGAGAGCAGGAGAATTTAATGCCAAATGTAAAGCACTTGTACAGCGGAGGCACAAGCATGCTAGAAAGCATGCAATGCGGAATGCTAAGCAGAGCGGAGCAGGACGTATAGCGCAGGCGAAGGGTCCAACAAAAGTGGGTAAGGGACCAACAATCAAGCGATTTTAGCCCTGACGAGAAAAAGAAGCGCTGGCACAGTGGAGGCGTCGCGCAGAAAGGGCAGGAGAAGTGGCGCTGCTTCTCTCACCAATTGGTCTACTTTCGGGGCCATGTTTCACGAATTTATTATAGCAACAGCAGAGCAAGCAAGAAATGAAACAACAGGACAAGTCGGCGTGACTTGAGGAAGATTGATAGACAAACGAAGAGGGAGTGGACTGTAAATGTTTCCCAGGGTGAGCATTCGTTGGAACTTTCCGGTTTTCAGCCATCTGCGGACAATGTAGAGTTTGTTCACTTTTTCTCGTCCAGGCTGGTTCAGGGTTGTATAAGGGTTCAGACAACGAGTACGGCGTAGATAACGGAGCCCCCCCACCGTTCCATAACTACGCTCGCGAGCGCGCTCGCAGTTATAATAAGGGTTTCGCCAGAATATTTACCCTACACTGCGCTGGCATTCGAGTGTTTCCGACTTTTATGCAAGTTATGACTATTAACTGCGCTCATGCGGAAACAGGCCCTATGACGACATGGCACACGGGTGCCGTACTGCCGGAACAGATTGAAATTGCGGGATGACGACAAGCCAAATAAAAAATCTCCCGAGACGACTAAATACGGCAAATACGGCAAATGCGACTGGGAGTTTTTAAACCTTGTGTAAAAAAAGTCGCGACTGTTTTTACCAGAGAGTTTTCTCTGGTTTTTACACACGGTTTAAACTGCAGTCGACCCGAACTCGACGACAAGCGGGAACTGTACAGAATGACCTTGTAAGCTCAATACCAATATTCCATACTCATTGAGGCACACTCTTGGTTCTTGAAGCCGCGGTCGACGGATCTCCATCTTAACCTGCAATCGACTGAATCCTTATGCAGTTAAAGACAGCCATTGGGTGAGTCGAGCTCGTCCTACAGGAGTCTGTGTTGCGTTGGGTCGGTGGAGGAATGCCTGTGCTTGGTGTACGTGATGTGGAAGTCTCGACACGGGCTTTACTTTGATTTATCGCGCACGCTGCGCAATCATCTTCCCCTGACCACCCTATTCGCACCCCCCAACGCCAGAATGTGGAATATAAAGGATTGCTTCAGGAGAAGGAGCTTTAGACCTATGGACGGTGGTGATGCTGATGCATGTATGCACCCCGCTTCTCAAGACGAGATATCCTACAGCCCACAAGGTATGTAATCTCTGCCCATGTTCACTGCTGCGCGTATATACTACGTTTGACAATGCTACTATCTGCGCTAGCCTTTAGCACTACCTATCGAGTTTTGCCGGCTACCATCCCCAGCCTTATGGGCATCCCACCGAGAATGCCATTTGGCGAGCGGCTTGCCGCTTGCCGCTTGTTGACGAAAGCTATCGACTGGTCGTTTGCCTTGTGCCCGACCAGTTTTCTCGAGATAGAAAGAAAGATAAACGCCAAGTCGGCGTGGCTTTAGGAATAGGAGTCTGGCTACAGATTCGTGCCGTACCTAGCCTGGCGCTCAGACAGATGTCCTTTCTCCTAGCCTTTAGCACTACCTGTCGAATTTGGCCCCCTACCATCCCCAGCATCATTGCCATCTTCGAATCTTTCCGACTTTGCAGTTCGAAGCTATATACGAACCGTCTTCCAGCTTCCTCACTTAAGCCACTGCGCCCTACCAATACATGCTCTGTTCTACATGCATCATCCCTCCTCCCGCTCTCCCCCACCTCCTCAACTCCCTCAACCTTCACGCCGTTCGCTGTGCCCATCATCTCGCCTGTCACTGTCGCGCTCTGGAATATGCCACTTGCTCCCCTCAACCACTTCCTTCCGCACCCCATAGCCTTCTCTTCCTCTGGGCAGCTTCCTAAAGTCACGCCGATTTGGCGAACGGCTTTCTTCCTTTCTAATGCAAGCCTCGTCCAATGGTGATTAGCTGCGTTGAATTGTGCGCGTTGCATACCTCTGCCCAAACTTGAATCTTACTTCTTCCCCAAGGTTTTCTCGTTTGTCTCCCAGAGGTCGCTTCGTGATGTTAAAAGCAGATGATTATGTACGCTATGAGACGGGTAACTGTCTGCATAAGGTTTTTGCCCCCCCCCCCCCCCCCCCCCCCCCCCCCCCCCCCCCCCTCCACCCCCTCACCCACTCCAGCGCAGGGCCCCCCCCCCAGTGCAATTCGGGAACCAGTGATGTTTAAACCTTCCCCTTTGTCCCACCTTGCTCAACCTGATCTGAGCTCGTCCTTTCCTATGAGTCACCTTCCCTTATGCCCCCCCCCCCCCCCCCCCCCCCCCCCCCCCCCCCCTTGCTCAACCTGATCTGAGCATAACCGTTATTTTGAGTCCCCTTCCCCTTTGCCCCCCCTTGCTCAACCGGATCTGAGCTCAACCTTTCCCTTGAGTCACTTTCCCTTTGCTCAACCCTCCCCTTTGCTCCCCACCCTGCAGGAAAGAAGGGCCTCACCCTTGAGAACACACTGACCCACCGGTCTGCCCCCCTCCCCTCTCTGCCCGCCAACACACAACTGGAAGAGGAACACACTTACTGTCTGAGCGCCCTGCAGTCCCAGCCCCCCGTGCAGTCCCTGATTGATCAGCAGATAACGAATCAGGTAGTGGCGCGGCAGGAGGCTACCCAGCTGCACATGGCGCAGCATCAGAAGGCTGAACAGCAGATGACCTTCCAAAACTTGGCCCAGCATCATTCTGTGGAACAACAGATGCCTCAGTGCTCTTCAAACTCTGCCGCACAGCCCTTCATGGTGGGCAACCCCAATGGGAAGTGTCTTCCCATGATGATGCCCCGCCCCCTCCCTCCCATCGATGAGTGTTTTTCTCCGACTATCTCCCCCCTCAGGCCTCCCGCCTTGGAGCCCCTTCCCAAGCAAGGTAAGGCCAAGAGGCATATGATGAGGAGCCTGAGCACCCCTCAGTTGAGAAACGGTATGAGCGAGCCCCAGCCCCAATTCAAGATGCTCGGCGAGCAAAGCTTGAAAAGAAGTTTCTCTCTGGTTCAGTGCGTCTTTGTTCCCAACGTGGACGTCACCACAGCACAATTGCACGCAAGCACCTTAGCTCTGGCTATCAGCAGCCACCACTCCACCTCAAGACTGGGGCCAGACTACACGGCAGGGCTATTGTCGCACCTATCCATGCCAATGCCGCACCCATCCCTCATGGCCTCCGATGTGGAAGACCTTGCCATGGGAGGTTTCATCGAGCTTTTATTCGAGGAGGAGGAGGGCACTCAATGCATCTGCCCAGCCGTGCCTCCCCACAGCCTCCACAACTGGGGCCTACCCCTGCGGACCGTGTGTTCGTGATTTCCTTCCATAGCATGACCCAGTGTACTGCTTATTTTGGGGGCTACGTGTAGCAGTTTCCATGCAGCTCCCTTTCCCCGTCCTCTGGCCAAACATGAAGCTAGATTGTGTGCCTGACAGCCGTGTGCATGACTGGCATTCCCAAGCAGCTGGAAGCTTTGGGCTTGAACCAGTTGCTGGGTAATGGAGCTGGATGGAAGCTGCTATGCATCACCCAAAAAAGAAACAGTGACCCAAAGCAGCACGATGCATTTGATCACCCACCACCCAACGAGCACCCGCCCTGCTTGTGGTTTATGCTGCTCTGGCGTTTTCCTTTTTTTCCTTTCCCTTTTGTGCGTGAACCCCTTCCATAGCACAAACCAGTGCATGATTTTTATAGGGGTATGATGTGGATGCATGTATTCAATGCATTGAACAATGTAAAATACACATGTACAATTTACAATGCAAATGTACAATGCATGTGTAAACACGCAGGGGGAAGTTAGCCCCCACTTAAGTGCCCCCACTTACCTATCCGACCCCCCACCTAGACCCCAAACCCTAAACCCTCTAAACCTAAGTGGGGGCTAACTTCCCCCGCCATGCCAAGGGAATTCATACAATTACTTTTCGATGCATTTAGTTTACGATTAGTTTACAACGCATACATATATATACATATTCACATCACTAGTATATTAGTAATAGCCCCTTTCAGTGATATACAATGGTCTAGTGATGGACCAGATCGCTTGAGGAAGAAGAGTCGGGGGTGCGACTCCCCCTTCGGTCGCTCTTGGCGTTGCAGGTCGTCGTCAACCGCGATGGTAGCTTGTCCAGTTGAGGTAGGAGACCGCTCCCCACCCGCGTATGACGGGCTCCCTTAACTCCACTCCCCACCAGGCGTTATCATTACCTTTTTATATTAGTAATGTTAAGCAGACTGTCCCTGAAAGTATGGGATTGGCCGTCCTATTGCCCAGGATAGCATCTAAGGACATTGTTGGTGCTTAGATGCCCTATTGCCCAGGACGTGTTACAAGGGACTTTTTTGGTGCTTGGGTGCCATATTGCCTAGGACGTGTTCCAAGGGACTTTGTTGGTGCTTAGATGCCCTATTGCCCAGGACGTGTTATAAGGGACTTTGTTGGTGCTTGGATGTCTGTTTGCCCAGGACGTGTTCTATGGGGCTTTGTTGGTGCTTGGCTTAGAAGTTGCTCGTCTTAGCGGAAAAGGAAAACTATGGCGTACTGGTAGCGTACAGCTATTTGAATGTTGAACCAGATAGGAGTAGGGTACTACATGACATTAGCAGGGGACGACATGAAGGGTTGGTAGCCTGACTGCGCAATTTTTAAATCCCCTCTGGGTGCAGCGCTCATATTTCTGTTCTTGTTGGCGGCAAAAGCGCAACGCAAAAGGAGGCAGTTGCGCCAAAAGATACCCAAAATGACAAAATATAGTACCCTAGGTAGGAGTACCTCTCGTTCTGGTAGAATGTGCAGCTGCTGTGATATGGTAGTTCACCCACTCCGGGATATCATTATTGTCAGAACTACAAGGCTTCGGGATCATTGAGGACATCTTGCAAGATGTCCTAAATGCTTCTGCAGCCTAGTAGTTCTGAAAATGGTAGAAGAATAGCAGACGATGACTCCTTTGAAAGATAGAAGTACCTTATAATTTATTATTAGAAATGCGATGGTAGGTAGAGCCAGCCGTAGGCACCCTGCACATATGGACAGGCCCAGAAACCGTACGGCCTTTAGGTGCATACTTACCAAACAGTACAACTCTGGTTAGTGCTCGTAGGTGTTTGCGATTGTGTTGGGTATTATCTCACCTAGCTTGAACTTGTTTTTATCTGCTCTAAGGATGTTATTGCCCATTCATGTTCCATAAAATGTAATATATATATTTTTTTTTTTTTTTTTTTATTAATATTGTAGAATTAAATTATCACTGCAGCACGAACTCAGGGCCCCCGTCGGTTAAGCGATTGTTTGGGGCTCAGTTCATCAGTGCTTGTTCTTTTCAAGCCCTTCCTATACGGTTGGGCAAGTCCCTTTAGCCTATTTGGCCTACCCCTGGACTGTAACATACACACACACACATGAACCTATTTGTGTGACCATATATAGCACTACTGATAAACTCCTCTACTTGGCTACTTAACTTGTCAGCCATTTGCCCTTCCCTATCAGCCTTGAACTAAACCCTACCCCCCCCCCCCCCCCCCCCCTTCCCATTTTGAGCACTGCGGCAGGCTCCTATTAATAGGAGCCTACCGCAGGGGGGGGGGGGGGGGGGGGGGGGGGGGGGTCTAACTTTCTAACCAAAATGACAACATCCTCCATGTATATATATATATATATATATCATATAGGTTAACTAGCTGACTGATTCCTACTGTTACCTTCTGGTGTATAAGCGGGCTGTGAGGCTGGACCGCAACTTAGTTGTGGTCCAGCCTCACACCGTTCACCAGAGAGGGAGAGAGAGAGAGCTCGAAACTAAATGTTGTCACACTCACGTGGAAGGTATTATTGTGAGGCGCTCGCGGTCGCTAGCCAGGACTTGTCAACCCAGGTGGGAACACTTGAATCACAATAAGTACCCCGAGAAACTGCAAATGCACAGGGGGCATTTTGTTAGTCTTGATACCATGACTGACTCATGTTATTGGTTAGGACAAGCATTAATCAAGCATGTATGAATCGTCGCATACATATGAAGGTGTTTGATTGGAGGGTCTACGGCCTTGCCCCTTGAGCTTTGTTTTGCTGGACAGCAAGGATCCCGTACAGGCTTCAATTGTAGACTTACCGCACTCATTGCTACAGTGCCAAGCTGCCATGTGGTCCAGCGCCGAGTGCCCCGTCTGGTGGTGTTTCGCTTATGCAGCCGGCTTGATGCACGGGAGAAGTGGTACAAATGAAGGAGGTCTTGGGAGTGCCCCTCCAAGCACGAGGCTGCTGTCTCGACAGGGAAGGGGACTTTGGACTGGGTGCCCTCATTTGAAGTCTTGCAGCGTGGCACAAACGTCGTTGCCTCATTGTGTGCACGTACATGCCACAGCTCCATCTCCTAGAGTGTCTTTATATGAGTGAGTGTGAGTGACCCGATCATGTTTTGATCCCACCAAGCTTGCACCGTGGCATGCCTTTTCAAATTCTGTGGATTACAGTCAAGAATAGAGACATCACTAAATGGCATCGCGTTACAAGGAGGTGATTAAAAACACTGCTAATTGGGTTTTAGACGCATCGTTATTTGTTATTTGTTAACCGGCAGGGGGTGATATACTGATATCCAGTCCTTCTTGGGTGGGTTCCTAATTTACCTGCAGAACCGCTAATCCGACCGGTTTGTCCTACGATCTGTCCACGATAAACTGGGAAGGGGCTTATTGAGTTTCCTATACCCGTATACGGCAATAATGCTATAGGGATGCAAAACTAAATGGATTATTCAATCGAATCGATCGTCCAAAATAAAGACTCCATGAAATAGCATCATTTTCCTAGGACCATATCCTGAATCATACTGTCCTATATAAATATATTCCCTGAAGCACGAGGATACTGTTATAACTGCTTTCTGTTTCTCCCTCACCCGCCTGCTTTGTAAGGACGATGCTCTGGTGCCCGTTAAGCAATGCGTATTGGTAGCGTCTTCTAGATGCTTGAGCGTTAGGTTCGGGTCAGAATACCGTGGTCGGCAGAATCGGAAGTTCGGAACCTCTTGGCCACGATTACAGAGTCAAATGGAGAATTATGCACATAGCATCGGTAGTGCCTCTTATTACTCTTCAACATCAGCACAGCCACTAGTATGACACACATAGCGGTGCTCCGCTAGGCTCCTTAGCGTTTGCCCTCATCTCCCTCCCTTCCGCTTCATCACCATCGCTGCCACGAGTCTTACGCACATAGCGGTGCTCCGCTAGGCTCCTTAGCGTTTGCCCTCATCTCCCCCCCTTCCGCTTCATCACCATCGCTGCCACGAGTCTTGCGCACATAGCGGTGCTCCGCTAGGCTCCGTAGCGTTTGCCCTCATCTCCCTCCCTTCCGCTTCATCACCATCGCTGCCACTAGTCTTACGCACATAGCGGTGCTCCGCTAGGCTCCTTAGCGTTTGCCCTCATCTCCCTCCCTTCCTCTCCATCACCATCACTGCCACTAGTCTTACGCACATAGCGGTGCTCCACTAGGTTCCTCAGCTTTTGCCCTCTTCTCCCTCTCTTCATCTTCATCACTGCCACTAGTCTTACGCACATAGCGGTGCTCTACTAGGCTCCTCAGCTTTTGCCCTCTTCTCCCTCCCTTCCTCTTCATCATCATCACTGCCACTAGTCTTTCGCACATAGCGGTGCTGCACTAGGCTCCTCAGCTTTTGCCCTCTTCTCCCTCCCTTGCTCCTCATCGGTGTCACAGCTACTCATCTTTCGCACATAGTGTCGGTGGTGCTTGTCATCCACACTTACCAAGTAGTAGGTGCCAATACGCAGAGGTGATAAATCCCCCTGCATACACGCACAATAGTTATGTACAACAAAACGGTAAAAGAGATTTAAACATGTCATCCGCACGTTCCAAGTAGTAGAAACCAACGCCCATAGCTGATATGTCCTCCTGCACACACACACAATGTTTGGGTACTAAATACTGGTAAACATATAATTAAACGAAGAAAAAGAGCATCAAAAAGACACTATCAAAGTAGTAGGTGCTAACACGCAAAGATGATATATCATATATCCCCTCGCACATGCAAACTCTGTTTCCGGAAAACATAACGGTATAGATTTTTGAACATGTTATTCACACTTTCCAAGAAGTAGACTCCAAGGCGCAGGGCTGATATACCCTTGCTCGCACACACAATATTTATGTAAAAAAAAGCGGTAAAAGAGATTTGAACATGTCATCCGCACGTTCCAGGTAGTGGAAACCAACGCCTATAGGGAGCGGTGCCATGTGCGGAAGTACATAGTTTACGTGCCTCATCACAATACACAATGCAAACAATGCAATACCGTATACACACAATTGAATACTTGTGAGCTCACCTGTGGAGTATAGGGAGCGGTGCCATGTGCGGAAGTACATAGTTTACGTGCCTCGTCACAATACACAATGCAAACAATGCAAACAATGCAATCCACACAATTTAATACTTGTGTGCTCAGCTGTGGAGTATAGGGAGCGGCGCCATAAGCGGAAGCACATAGTTTACGGGCCTCGTCACAATCACCGCACACAATGCAAACAATGCAAGATACTATACACACAATTCAATACTCGTATGTTCACCTGGGTAGTTTAGGGAGGGGCGCCATATGCTGAAGTACATAGTTTATGGGCCTGATCACACTCACTGCACACAATGAAAGACACTATACACACAATTCAATACTTGTGTGCTCACCTGGGGAGTATAAGGAGCGGCGCCATATGCGGAAGCACATAGTTTATGGGCCTGATCACACTCACTGCGCACAATGCACTACACAGTGCAAGAAACAAAACACACAATTCATTACTTGTGTGCTCACCGGGGGGTAAAACGTTTACTAGTAATACGTATACTAGTAATACGTATACTAGTAATACGTATACTAGTAATACGTTGTACTAGTATCGTTTTTATAAACTAGTAATACGTATTACTAGTAATTACTTATATAGTAATAGTTATAACTAGTACTAACGTATAACTAGTAAAATAAAGTCTAGTAATAAGATACCTAGTATTACGTATTTTTTATATAATACGTTTAATACTAGTAATATGTATACTAGTAATACGGTTATACTAGTAATACGTTTATACTAAGTAATACCTTATCAACGAGTTAATTTACGTAACTAGAAATACGTTA
This sequence comes from Chlamydomonas sp. ICE-L, assembly GCA_013435795.1. Classification (NCBI taxonomy): domain Eukaryota; kingdom Viridiplantae; phylum Chlorophyta; class Chlorophyceae; order Chlamydomonadales; family Chlamydomonadaceae; genus Chlamydomonas; species Chlamydomonas sp. ICE-L. The sequence continues at coordinate 3,506,822 of JACBWV010000660.1, read as the reverse complement.
CTAGTACATACGTTATCCTAGTGAATACGTATTTATACTAGTAAATACGCATATACTAGTAATACGTTATCTAGTAATACGGTATACTAGTATACGTATTATAGTATAGTTATACGTCGTAATACGTATACTAGTAATACGTATACTAGTAATACGTATACTAGTAATACGTAACGAGTAAATTAACGATTTTAAACTAGTAATACGTATACTAGTAATACGTATACTAGTAATACGTATACTAGTAATACGTATACTAGTAATACGTATACTAGTAATACGTATACTAGTAATACGTATACTAGTAATACGTATACTAGTAATACGTATACTAGTAATACGTATACTAGTAATACGTATACTAGTTTTGTATTATATTGTATCATATATTTTTTATTATATTATGTATATTGTATGAGATGTATTTATTGCTTGCCTGTAGAGAATAATGCCTGTTTCTGACTATGTTAAATTCGTTGTATTGTATTGTATCTATTCCTTATAAAGGGCGCCTGGAGGCGCGTCCCGAATGAAATGATTCGAATCTTTAATTCAATGTATTTTAATTAAATCAATTGAATTGTATTTAATGTTTTGTTATTTTAATTCGATTTATTTCTTTCCATATAATTTAATTTACGTGATTTAAATTGTATATGAATTATATTAAATTGTATCGATTCGAATAGGATTACATTTGAAGGGCGCCTGGAGGCTTTGAATCAATTGAATTCCAATGAATCGATTGATGATTTAGCATTGTTAACTATAAAGTGACGAAAAAGAGAGTTTTTGAAGGGTTGTTGATTTTTAAGCAGTATTGAACGTTTCTGTAATGTAATGAAATGCATGTATGTAGATTGATGTTTTTTAAAGAATTTGATTCAAGAACAATGAGGCCAATCAGGTGTCTGGTTGATTTTACGGAATTTGTACAAGGTATTGCATGTTTCGGCCCAGCCCAGATGTAAACAGTCCCGTCCTCTTGAACGTTTTTTTGGCCAGCGGCAGGTGGCGTGGCTTGCCACTGCCCCCGCCACAGCCCCCTCCCGGTTGCCCCCGGCCCCGCCCCCAGACCCTGCCCCTGCCCCCGCCCCTGCCCCACGCACGGCCCTGAGGTGGGGTCCGAGGGCTAATTATAGCTAAGTGCCCTAGGGGATTGTTTCGTCCATTGTGATGCTTACATGTTTCGCCCCCAATTTTTGACGACAATTCTGCTCCCAAACCTATGTATGCGCACATGTTTAAGTGGTTCAAATTTGAAGTGTTAGCTTAAAACACCCTTAAATCAAATTGTTGACTGTTAATTGTACTTATTTGGCCCAACCTGAGCTCCGTTTCGTGAATTGCGATGCTCATATGTGCTCTGGTCAGAATTTGTCCAGTATAAAGAAGTCTTATAATTCATCAAAAATATAGAATGTTCAACTTTTTTGATGTTTTTCATAAAACCTGAAAATTTGGTTTGTGACACACGGACGGACGAACGGACATTTTAATGGGGCTAATCCCTCTTCAAAAAATCTGGAGATTTTTTTCATTCGGGTACCCCTGGAGAACAAGGATAATTATGTAATTATATTAAAACATGTAATTCTCATATTTTAACATAATGCTAGTGAGCTCACCTGTGGAGTATATGGAGCCGCACCATATGCGAAAGCGCACAGTTTATGGGCCTGGTCGCACTCCTCGGCCGTGCATGTATGGCATGCCTTGAGTTCAGCACTGAGGGACATCTGTGGGTTGGGTTGGGTTGGGTTGGTTTGGGTTTGGTTTGGGTTTGGTTTGGGTTTGGTTGGTTTGGTTTGGGTTTGGTTTGGTTTGGTTGGTTTGATTTGGGTTTGTTTTGGTTTTGGTTTTGGTTTGGTTTTGGTTTTGGTTTGGTTTTGGGTTTAACATATTATTTATGGGCCAGGTCTCACTCCTCGACCGAGCATGTATGGCATGAGTCGAGTTCAGCACTGAGGGACATCTGTGGGTTTGGTTTCGGGTTGGTTTGGGTTTGGGGTGAATATATTATTTATGAGCCTGGCCACACTCCTCGGCCAAGCATGTATGGCATGAGCAGAGTTCAGCACTGAGGGACATCTGTGGGTTGGGTTGGGTTAGATTTGAGCTGGGCTTTGGTTGGCCTTGGGTTTGGGGTTGGGTTGGTTGTTTTGTTTTCTGTTGTTTGGGTTGGGGGTGAACGCATTATTTATGGGCCAAGCAACACTCCTCAGCCGAGTATGAATGGCATGAGTTGAATTGGCATGCTTGTCTTTGTTATGTTTTGCACTGTGGGCTGGGTTGGTAAGGTTGGTATTGTTATGTTTTTAGCACTGTGGGTTGGGTTGGGTTGGGTTGGGTTGGGTTGGGTTGGGTTGGGTTGGGTTGGGTTGGGTTGAATTGTTTTGCACTGTGGGTTGGGTTGTGTCAGGTTGGTATTGTTATGTTTTGCACTGTGGGTTGGGTTGGGTCAGGTTGATTCTGTCATGGTTTGCACTGTGGGTTGGGTTGGGGTGGGGGTTACAGGTTTGGTTTGTTATGTTTTGCACTTATGGGTTTGGGTTTGGTAAGGTGGTGGTTCTCGTTATGTTTTGCAAATGTGGGGATGGGTTTGTGTGCTTCTCAGGTTTGTATTGTCATGTTTTGATAATGTGGGGGTTAGGCGGACGGTACGGGTTTCAGGTTGTCTTTGTTTTTATGTTTTTGCACCGGTGGGTTGGTTTGGGTCGGGGTTTGTTCTTTGTTTTGTTTGCACTGTGGGCTGGGGGTGGTTTTCAGGTTGTTATTATGTTTTGCACTTGTGGGTTGGGTTGGGTCGGGTGGTTTGATTATGTTTTGTTATTGTTTGTTATGTTTTTGGGTTACCTGATTTGTTTTTTTTTTTGTAAGTGTTATGTTTTTGTGGTGTGTGATGTTGGATGTGTGGCACCCACGAACAAAGGGACAAACGCAACACCCAGCACGACCACGGACCGCACAAAACACCCCGCCCCGACAACAGTACGCAATGCCCGTTGTGCCCTTTCCACTCCACCCCCCCCCAACCCCCCCACACCCCCATCCCCTCATCAACCAACCACGCACAAACTCCCCCCCCCCCCATTCCATTCACACCCCCCCCCCCCTCACCTTGCCAGCCATGGAAAAGCCAGTGGTGACCCACACCCCAACCGCCACAACTCGGCTCTCTAGCCTGGAGCAATAAACATTGCTAGCCATGACACACAAACACCCCCCCCTCCCCCCCTTTTCCCATCCCCCCCCATTTAGACACCCCCCCCCCCACCTCCCTTGCCAGCCACCATGGAGCCCAGGGTGACCACACACCGTTCACTCGGCTCTTCTAGGGCCTGATCATAAACCATGCTAGGCCAGGACCACGCAAATAATACAAAAAGAGGATCCCAAAAAATAACGGGGAAAAGAAAAAAAAAAAAAAGAAAAATAAATACACCCCCCGCCCCCAACCCGCACCACCCCCCAGCCCCCCCCTTGTGACATCACCCCCCCCCCCTCCTCAACTTGCCAGCCATGGGAAGCCAGGGTGAACAAAACCACCACTCGGCTCCTAAGGGACTGGGAGCAAACAACAAACTAAGAGAGGGCCAGTGGGACAATGAACACACAGACAAACACCCCCGCCCCCCCCGTCCCAATCCCCCAACCCATACACCACCCTTCCCTCCCTCACCTTGGCCAACCAAGCCATGGGAAAGCCGGAAGTGACCACCACCGTTCAATCGGGCCGTCTTCTAGCCTGGAGCATTAAACCATTCGGTAGCCATGACCCCCCCCCCCCCCCCCCCCCCCCCCCTTTCCCCCCCCCCCCCCCCCCCTCCCTCCCCACCTCCCTCCCTCACCTTGCCCAGCCCTGGAAGCCAGGGGTGACCCACCGTCAACTTGGGCTTCTCTAGCCTGAGAGCATAAAATCGCTAGCCATGGACCAAAACCCACAAACCCGCCACCACACCCCCCCCACCCCCGTCCCCACCCCACCCCCCACCCCCGTTCCCCTCCCCCACCCCCCACCCCCCACCCTCCCCACCCTCCCTCACCTTGCCAGCCATGGAAGCCAGGGTGAACACACCGTCACTCGGCTCTCTAGCCTGGAGCATAAACATGCTAGCTATGACACCCGAACCAAAAGAGAACACCAGTACTCTCTTCTCTTCGAGCCCAGCTCCCTCTTGGTCCATTAGCGACGCCAAGCCAAGCCAAACGCTGGCGGTGTACACGTTCCCTACACGCTGCTGAGCTGTAGCGCCGCTCCGAAAGCGGCTGTACACATAAGCATGGTAGGTGGAAGCCATGAGAAGCTGCTCCAGCTCGCGGCTGGCCAAGCTACCTGGGGGCAGGTTGTCTGGGTCCACCGAGATCCACTTGGGGGATAGGGAATTGGTTAACTCAGACAAGGGAGTGCTACCAGTTTTTGAAATCCTCCCTTGGGCAGCGTGTTGGGGTGGGGTGGGTTGGGCCAAGCTGGTGGAAGGCAGGTTGTCTGGGTCCATAGAAAACCTCTTGGGCGACAGGAAATTGATTAAATCAGACATGGGAGCGCTACCAGTATTTGAAATACTCCCTTGGGCAGTGCGTTGATTAGCTCTGATTACATCTTGGTAGCACAGTCTGGCGCAGAGCTTCTGCACTAGCTTGTGGAAGGGTGCATGGCTGATAATGTGGTCTGCAAGGGGAACAATGCCTGCAGGGGGAGGGGGGGGGGGCTGTGTGGTGTGGTGTAGTGTGGAGTTGTGGATATCTGTGCACGTCTTGGTAGTACAGTCTGGCTCAGAGCTTCTGTACTAGCTTGTGGAAGGGTGCGTGGCTGATGATGGGGGACTGTGTGTGGTGTGGTGTGGTGTGGTGTGGCGTGGTGTGGTGTGGTCTGGTGTGGTCTGGTGTGATGTGGTGTAGCTCTGAGCACGTCTTGGTAGCACAGTCTGTGATATAGTGTGTGATTGGGTTGGGTTGGGTTGGGTTGGGTTGGGTTGGGTTGTTTTTCTTTGTTTGGGGAGGGGTGAGGTGGGGTGGAGATGAGGTGTGGGGGTGACGGGTGGAGGGTGGGTAGTGAGTCAGGTAGGGCAAGGGGGAATAAGTGGGATGAGGTTGGGTGAGGGGTGGGCAGCTTGGTGGGCCAGTAGAGTGGGACAGGTAGGCTGAGGGGGATACGTGGGATGAAGTGGGCTGAGGGGTGGGCGTGTTGGAGTAATAAGTAAAGGCAATAAGCCCAGGGCAGTCATTTTTATGCGCCCTCGATGGCGCTGGTTTGTGTTAGGTGTCTCACCTCCTGGGTTGTAAATACTTTCAAAACAAATCGATAGGGGCACCAGGCTCACCCTCTGACAGATCCATATGTGTCTCACCTCCTGGGTTGTAAATACTTTCAAAACAAATCAATAGGGGCACCAGGCTCACCCTCTGACAGATCCATAGGTGTCTCACCTCCTGGGTTGTAAATACTTTCAAAACAAATCAATAGGGGCACCAGGCTCACCCTCTGACAGATCCACAGGTGTCCCCATGTGATGCTGTTGATTTAGCTGCCGTGGCTGTTGATCTTCTTGATGCTGTTGTTGCTGCTGCTGCTGACCCTTTTGCTGCTGTTGTTGCTGCTGGTTTTCTCGTTGTTCATGTTGTTCTTGCTGTTGCTGCTGCTGTGGTGGTTGTTGTGGTGGTGGTGGTGGTGGTGCTTGCTCCTGCTGCTCTTGCTGCTGCGGCTGATGTTGTGGCTGCTGTTTTTCTTTTTGTCCTTGTTGCTGCTGCTGCTGCTGCTGCTGCTGTGGTGATGGTGGTGGTGGTGGTGTTAGTAGTTGCTCTTGCTGCTGCTCTTCCTGTTGCTGCTGCTGTTGCTGTTGCAGCTGCTGCAGGCGGTGGAAGAAAGCAGCGTAGGTCTTATCTGCAGCGTTAAGGAAGTGGTGCACTGTGGCAGGCCCATCAAACACTGGGAACGGCTCCCTTCCTGCAAACAATGGGGATGATGAGGATGAGGATGGGGGTAGGGGGTACTTAGGGGGGGGGGGGGGGGGGGGGGGGATTGTAGCACTGCAGTGTTAAGGAAGCGGTGCACTGTGGCAGGCCCATCGAACACAGGGGACGGCTCCCTTCCTGCAAATGAAGGGGAAAATGATGGGACGGGAAAGATGATGGGAATAAGCATGGTGATGGTGATGATGATGAGGAGGAGGATGTGGATGATAAGGATGGGGATGATAAAGACGGGGATGGGGATGGGGATGGGGATGGGGAAAGTGGTGCACTACGGCAGGCCCACCGAGCACAAGGAACGGCTCCCTTCCTGCAAATGAAGGGGGAAATGATGAGACGGGAAAGATGATGGGAATCTAGATGGTGATGGTGATGGTGATGGTGATGATGGGGATGATAAGGGCATGGATGGAGATGGGGATGGGGATGACAATAAGGATGGTGATGCTGCTGATGAGGATAGGGATGATGCGGATGGGGATGATAAGGACAGGAGTGGGGATGGGGATGATGGGGATGGGGATGGGGATGGGGATGGGGATGATAAGGACAAGGATGGGGATGAGGATGCTGCTGCTGCTGCGGCGGCGGCGGTGCGGCGGGGGTGGTGGTGGTGGTGGTGCTGCTGCTGCTCCTTCTCCTCCTGCTGCTGCTGCTGCTGATGCCGATGCCGATGCTGCTGCCGATGCTGCTGCTGCTGCTGCTGCTGCTGCTGCTGCCGATGCCGATGCTGCCTCTGCTGCTGCTGCCGCTGCTGCTTCCACTCCTACTGCCGCTGCTGCTGCTGCTGCTGTTGCTGCTGCTGCTGCTGATAATGATGATGATAATGATAATGATGATGTTGCCGATGCTGCTGCTGCTGATGCCGATGCTACTGCGGCTGATGATGATGTTGATTATGATGGTGATGATGATGGTGATGATGAGAATGGTGATGGCAATGGGGTTAGGGATGGGAATTATAATGGGTTAGGGGGTTAGGGGTTAGCGAGTAGGGGTCTGGGGTAGGGGAACAGAGAACCAGCGCACAAACCACTCACCCACTGGCTTACAGAATTCCTGTGCATGCGCTGCATAAGTTGCCCTCCATCCAGGTATCAGGGCAAGAGGAGCATTGGGGCCCACGAGCAAGGCCACGCATCCACTACCTCCTGAGGGATGGGAGCGCGTGTGGGTGGGTGGGTGGGTGGGAGCACAGGCACTCAGACACACAGACACACAGGCACACACATGCACACAATCCAGGTAGCAAGGCCACACATCCACAGCATCCTGAAAGGTGAGGGCGTGTGTGGGTGGGGTGGGGTGTCTGCGTTTGTGTGTGTGTGTGTTTGGGTGTGTGTGTGTGTGTGGATGTGGGTGTATGTGTGTGGGTGTGGGTGTGGGTGTGGGTGTGTGTTTGTGTGTGTGTGTGTGGGGGGGGGGGGGGGGGGGGGGGGGGGCACAGACACACAGGCACACAGACGCAAAAATGCACACAATCCAGGTAGCAAGGCAAGATGAGCATTGGGGCCCACGAGCATGACCACACATGCACAACATCCTGAAGGGTGAGGGTACGTGGGGGAGGGGTGTTGTTAGTGGTAATTGTGCATAGACACGCAGACACACAGGCACAGAGATGCACGCATGCACACCTCCAGGCAGGTAGCAAGATAAGAGGATCATTAGGGCCCACGAGCAAGGCCACACATCCACCACCTCCTGAAGGATGGGAGCAAGTGAGGGGAGCAAGATGTGTGTGTGGAGTGGTGTGTGGTGTGTGTGTGTGTGTGTTGGGGTGAGGGGTAGGGGGCGGAGGGGGGGGGGGGGCACAGACATAGACACACAGACAAACAGACACAAAAATGCACACGATTCAGGTAGACAGGCAAGATGAGCATTGGGGCCCACGAGCAGGGCCACGCATCCACCCCCTCGCATCCACTCCCTCCTGAAGAATGAAAGAGCGTGAGGTGATCAGGGTGTGGAGAGGGGTGGGTGTGAGAGACGGGGGTGGGAGACGGGGGTGGGGGTGGTTTGGTGGATGGTGAAAATTATGCATAGACACACAGACACACAAACCCCATAGACACACATACACAAGCTTACGCTCGAACTTTAAATACACAGGCATGCATAAACACACACATCCATAACCTCCTTAAGAGTGAGAGCGAGTGAGTGATGGTTGGGTTGGGTTTGGGTTGGGTTGGGTTGGGTTTGGGTTTGGTTTGGCTTGGCTTGGCTTGGCTTGGCTTGGCTTGGCTTGGTTTGGTTTGGTTTGGTTTGGTTTGGTTTGGTTTGGTTTGGTTTGGTTTGGTTTGGTCTGGTTTGGTTTGGTTTGGTCTGGTTTGGTTTGGTTTGGTTTGTTTTGTTTTGTTTTGGTTTGTTTTGTTTTGGGTTGGTTTGGTTTGGATTGAGGTTTTGGGGAGTTATGCATAGACACACACAGACACACACACGCATCTATACATACATCAACACAAATATCCACACACACATACACAGACACAGACACTGACACTGATACACACACATATACAATCACACACACACAACTGTCACACAAGCAGCTGAGCCGGGCTGGTACAGCGCCAAATCCGTCGCAGCCACCACAGGAAGGCGACCATCCCAGCTTGAACTGTCCACCCAGGCTGCCGCCGCCAGCACTGCTGCCGTGCCTTCATAGCAGGCATGCACGCAGTCCGCCCCCTTAATGCACAGATGCACAGACACAGCATGCGCGCGGTCCACAGACACACACATGTAAACACACACACACACAAACCTGCCATAGCAAGCTTGCACGCAGTCCACAGACACACACATACAATCACCAACACACACACACATATACAATCACACACACCTGTCACGTTAGCAGCTGAGCCGGGCTGGTACAGCGCCAAATCCGTCGCAGCCACCACAGCAAGGCGACCATCCCAGCTTGAACTCTCCACCCAGGCTGCCGCCGCCAGCACTGCTGCCGTGCCCCCATAGCAAGCATGCACGCAGTCCACGCCCTCAATGTTTGTGTTGCCATAGGGGGTGAAGAGAGTCATCAAGTGGCTTTTTATGCTCTTTGAGCGATCTACCGAACTCTCTGTTGCACACTCAAGTCTCCCGATGGCCATAGGGTCCACATTGTACTTCTCTAACAGACCCTGTACTGCACTGAGGGCCATAGAAACAGCATCCTCGCGGTCGGTACATACTGCCATCGACTCCTGTCATGGGTTTAGGGTTTAGGGTTTAGGGTACACATTGCCATCGACTCCTGTCAAGGGTTTATAATTTAGGGTTTAGGGTATAGGGTACAAATTGCCATCAACTCCTGTCAATAGTGTAGGGTTTAAGGTTTAGGGTTTAGGGTACACATTACCATCGACTCCTGTTAAGTGTTTAGGGTTTAGGGTTTAGGGTACACATTGCCATAGACTCCTGTCAAGGGTTTAGGGTTTAGGGTTTAGGGTACACATTGCCATTGACTCCTGTCAAGGGTTTCGGGTTCAGGGTACACATTGCCATTGACTCCTGTCAAGGTTTTAGGGTTTAGGGTTTAGGGTACATATTGCCATCGACTCCTGTCAAGGTTTTACGGTTTAAGGTTCATACCGCCATCAACTCCTGTCAAGGGTTTACGGTTTAGGGTTCATACCGCCATCAACTCCTGTCATGGGTTGGGTATTGATGTGTGTTTGTGTGGTGGGCGGAGATGTGTGTGTGTGTGGTGGGCGGAGTGTTGTGTGTTTGGAAGGGAAAGGTGTGTGGGGTCGGCGGGGTTGTGTGTGTGTGGAGGGGAAGGTGCGTATGTGGGGAGGGCGGGGTTGTGTGTGTGTGGAGGGGAAGGTGCGTGTAGGGGGGGTGGGGTTGTATGTGTGTAGATGGAAAGGTGCGTGTGTGGGGAGGGCCGGGTTGTGCGTGTGTGGAGGGGAAGGTGCGTGTAGGGGGGGCAGGGTTGGAAGTGTGTAGATGGAAAGACGCGTGTGTGGGGAGGGCGGGGTGGTGCGCGAGTGGAGGGGAAAGTGCGTATGTGGGGGGGAGGGGGGGGGGGGGGGGGCGTGTGTGGAGGGGAAGGTGCGTGTAGGGGGGGCAGGGTTGTATGTGTGTAGATAGAAAGGTGCGTGTGTGGGGAGGGCGGGGTTGTGCATGTGTGGAGGGGAAGGTGTGTGTGTGGAGGGGAAGGTCCATGTGGGGGGGGCGGGGTCGTGTGCGTGTGGAGGGGAAGGTGTGTGAAGGGGGAGGGTGGCTATTCAGGGTTTGGGGCCAAGAGACCACAAGAGTATTTCTTTTCAGCTACTAGCAGCAGTCCCCTACCTGCCTAATGACAGCGATAGCTGTATTACTGCCTACTGCCTCTTTCCCCTGATCACGTGTCGAGTGTCCCCTAGACCCTGGACCCTTATCCGTCCTCTGAGTCTTGCCTTCTTCGTGCTTCCCTCTCTCTTGCTGTAACCCTTTCTTCTGATCATTTCCTTTCCGTCTCTGTCCCTATAAGCCGACAGGTCATGGGCCTTTCAGCCAGACCTAGCGCAGTCTAGTTCACCTGAATGCTCACATTTTCAGTATCCTAAACCTGCAAGGTCGTTGTCAACCGCGATGGTAGCTTGTCCAGTTGAGATAGAAGACCGCTCTCTACACTGCCTTAATACCACGCCCCACCAGGCGTTATCATTACCTAAACCCGAGCCTAAACCTGCAGAAATCTTGGTGACTAGCTGCCAAGCAGCTGGCAAGAAAAGACAAAAAGAAAAACATTTTAGCTGGGGAACACCTTCGGCTGGGCCATGGATTGCTGAAATATGTGGGTATAGGACAGTGACTGGCTCAGGGAGCTACCTAGAAGCCCGAGCTTGGAGCTGAAAAGAAAAGCTATGGGGACCACCTTCGGCTGGGCCATGGATTGCTGATATGTGGTATTAGCTTAGCGGATGAGTCAGGGAGCTATCAAGAAGCCTGTCAAGGAAAGCCGAACAGAAAAATATTGGGGCTAGGGAAAACCTTCGGCTGGGCAATGGATCGCAGACTTATGTGGGTATACGACAGTGGCTGGCTCAGGGAGCTGCCAAGAAGCTGGCAAGAAAAGCCGGAAAGACAAATTTTAAGGCCATGGACCACTTTGGCTGGGCCATGGATAGCTGAAATATGTGGGTATAGCTCAGAGGCTGGCTCAGGGAGCTGCCAAGAAGCTGGAGCTTGTAGCTAAAACGAAATGCTATGGGGACCACCATCAGCTGGGCCCTGGATTGCTGAAATATGTGGGTACAGGACAGTGGCTGGCTCAGGGAGCTGCCTAGAAGCTGGCAAGAAAAGCCGAAAAGACAAATATTGAGGCTAGGGACCACCTTCTGCTGGGCCATGGATTGCTGAAATATGTGGGCATAGGACGGTGGCTGGCTCTGGGAGCTACGAAGAAGCAAGTCAAGGAAAGCCGAAAATAAGAGGATTGGGGCTAAGGACCACCTTTGGCTGGGCGATGGCATTGATTGCTGACATTTGTGGTATTAGCTCAGTGGATGAGTCAGGGAGCTACAGAGAAGCCTGTCAAGAAAAGCCGAAAAGAAAAAAATTGGGTCTAGGGAACACCTCAGGCTGGGCCGTGGCTAGCTATCGTCATGGGAGGGTTTTTGGTTGAGTCCCCCCTCTTGGGGGTGGGTGGGAGCCCCCAGGGTCATCCCCTTGTCCATTTGATCACAAGAAACAAAAAACAAGAAACCGTGGCCCTGTCATAACCTGACTTCGGTCTGCTGCACTCGATTCCGGTGCCACATGTCGTTCTGATAGCAAGCACTCTCCACCAATTTCATGCGTCTCTTGCGACGCGCATAGACCATGTGACACATAAGGTACAGTAATAAGCAAGTAAAACAAAAAGCAAAGCAGATCACCTGACCCAGGCCACGTGTGTACTTTCCAGGGCAGCCATCCCTGAGCTCCAGGTCGCTCTGGAGCACCTTTGTGTTTGGGATGTACACATTGATGGCCAGAATCCCAACATGCTCTGCTCTGATTTGATTCATTCTTCCTGCTACAACTACTACTGCCACTGCTGCTGCTGCTGCCTTTATCCTGAACGCCTGCTACTGCTGCTACTTCTGCCTAAATCATTGAACCCTGCTGCTGCTGCTGCTGCTGCTACTGCCTTCGGTGGTTGATGTTGGTTAGTGCTGCAACCCTAGCCCAAGGTTTGAGGGACGAGGCAGTGCATGATTTTTCTAATCGTCAAGAGCGGCTGGAAGTTGTTTATTAGCGTACGGGAGGAGTGATGATTAGCGCGAGAGCTTGCACTTTGCGAAGTGTTGTCGCGTTTACGAAGGAGGGTTTTGATCTCAAGAGATGATCACGCGGAAGAGAAGGGGTGATGACGCGGAAGGGATGATCTGAAGGGGGATGATGACGGATGCGGATGCGGATGATGACGCGATGAAGTACCTAGTAGGCGCGTCCGAGATCGAGGGTATAGTGGTCCTCCCTCTGGTGGTCCTGACTGGTCAAGGGCCCGCGTCGGGGGCCCGCGCCCGCGTCCCCTTGCACGCCACCGCTTTATTTTTATGATAAGCTGTCCAGTGAGTGATAGTCATCTGATGCTCGGGTTCTTTTAACGCATCGTTTACAGCCGGATACAGGGTTGTTTCTTGAGGAAAGGAGGTGGTAGCCTTCGGGGTGTTCCTGGCAGCTTTTGGGGGGCAAAAAAGCAACCCCAAAGGCTCTAACTAAGCACCCCCAAAACACCAAGGTACGTAATGTAGCACTTGTGCTACAAGTAGCTCTTTCAATCAAAGCGTGATTCAGGTACCACCATGCTCGAGGATTAAAACCGAGACTTAAAACATTGACTTATGATAAGGCGATCGCGATCGTGCAGGCGCAGGCGCCGATCTGGAGCTGTTGACGGGAGGGCAGATGGGGGGTCCTACCCCCCGTCCTACCCTGGGGGTCCTCGCCCAGCTGGCATCACCGCGAGCTACACAAAACATATACGATCGAGAAGCAGGAGACGGAGAAGAAGCATCTTCACATCGCCCTGATAATCGCTATTTTGTTTAGTATATCAGCGCTCGCTAGACTTCACAGTTGGGATACCCTTCCTTGCCTTCCCCACCACCATGCGTTTGGGCCTACCACAAGCAGGTGCCGCGTCATCCAGGCGCTCGAAGCCCACTTGTGGCGCGCTCAATGCATCAGCGATTGACAACTGCGACGGCATCAAGCGCATTTCTGGTGCCCGTAGATCACCGATCGACAAAGCAGATGTCAACAAGCGAGTTAATAGCATCACCTCAGTAGGGGCAGATGAGATTGACATCATGATTTCGAAGAGGGAGTTTATCGCAGCCTCGGCTGCAACTGCTGCTGGGATGAGCATGGCTTGGTTCCCAGCAGAGGCTAAGGCTGAAGGTGTGTGCATGCCTTGGGATGTGTGAAGTGTGTGTGTACGTGGGTGGAGTGTGTGGGTGTGGGTGGAGTGAATGTGTGTGGAGTGTGTATGTGGTTATGATGCATTTGTTGGAGAGTGTGGATATGTGTGTGGAGTGTGTGTGTGTGTGGAATATGGGTGTGGGTAGGTGGTTGGGGTTAGTGTGCATGTCTGCCAAGCGTGTGTGTAGAGTGGGTGGGTTGAGTGTTTGAACGTGGGTGGAGAGCGTGTGTGGGTGTGGGTGTATGTGGGTGGAGTGTGTGTGTGTAGGAGGGGGGGGGGGGGGGGGGGGGGGGGGGGGGGGTATGTGGGTGGAGTGGGTGTGGGTGAGTGGTTAGGGGTATGTGAGTAGAGTGGGTGTGGCTATGTAGGTGGAGTGTGCGTGTGATAAGGATGGTGATGAAGATTAGGATGGTGATACAGATGATGATGAGGATGGTGATGATGATGATGATGACAATGGTGATGAGATTGAGGATGGTTATGATGATGGTGATGAGGATGAGGATTGTGATGATGATGGTGATGACGATGGTGATAAGGATGGGTATGGTGATGACAATGGTGATAAGGATGAGTATGGTGATGAGGATGAGGATCGTGATGAGGATGAGGATGATGATGAGGATGGGGATGATGATGGTGATGAGGATAGTGATAGGATAGGTATGGTGATGAGGATGGTGATGAGGATGAGGATGGTGATGAGAAATTGAGGATGGTGATGAGAAATTAAGGATGGTGATGAGAAATTGAGGATGGTGATGAGAAATTGAGGATGGTGATGAGGATGGTGATGGTGATGAGGATGAGGATGGTGATGAGGATGGCGATGGTGATGACGATGGTGATAAGGATGAGTATGGTGATGGGGATAATGTTTGTGATTATGATGGTGATGACGATAGTGATAAGGACGGGTGTGGCTATGAGGATGCTGATGGTGAGGGTGATGAGGATGAGTATGGTGATGAAGAATTGAGGATAATGATGAGGATGAGGATTGTGATGAGGATAGTAATGACTATGGTGATAAGGATGAGGATGGTGATGAGGATGGTGATAAAGATGAGGGTGGTGTTAAGGATGTGTATGGTGACGAGGATGAGGATGGTGGTGATGATGGTGAGAAGGATGAGGATGGTGATGAGGATAAGGATGATGGTTACATAATACCAGTGCTGATTCATGTATAGAAAGTGAGCGGACTGTCACACACATGTACTGCCAATTGAGTAACAATGGGACCAACTGTCACACACATGTACTGCCAATTGAGTGACAATGGGACCAACTGTCAAACACAACATGTACTGCCAATTGAGTAACAATGGGACCAATTGTCACACACATGTACTGCCAATTGAGTAACAATGGGACCAACTGTCTCATACAACATGTACCGCCAATTAAGTGACAATGGGACCAACTGTCACACACAACATACGTACATATTTATATATATATATATTAAACATACAGGAATTTAGCTACCGGCCAGTGGGCGGGCCAGCAGAATTTCTGGACTGGGATTTCGTCGTGAAGGTCTCCGAAACCACAGGGCAGACACGGACAATTGCCTGCGGTACTGTTCTGCAGACTACAAACTTCTTATTAACCAAAATACGAGCAGCAACTTTTCTGCTGAAACAAGAGCGTTCCCACTATTTGATATCATCTCTCCCCACCATTGCATCGTCTTCACGATGTTATTGCCACCTCTTTGAATTTCTCGATTTGTTCTTGGTCATTCCTTGTCACAGAGCGTTTTCGCCCTTGCACCGCGCATTCAATGTCTGCAGCCTCTTCCCAACGCATCGAGAAATCTGTTGATGCGAATCGTGCGATAGCGAGTGCGTGACTCCAAGGAGGACCTTCCTCAACTTTGACTTGTGCAAGTAGCAACAGGATTTGCGATGAATTTGGACAACCGTCCAAGAGTAGCAGAAGCTGTTGAACCTGTTATACGAATCTTGCTCAATGATGCCTTCCAGCGGTGATATATAGATTTCCGGTCAACATCACTGGCCTGACTGGGCAAATGAAGAACAAGCTTCAGGTTTATAGCTTTGCGGTTTTCTCTGCAAGGTCGTTATCTATGCAAGCGGCCGCAGGTTCTCTGGGGAGGGTCAAGGGTGGCTCAACCTGGGTGGGGATGGCTGTGTTCATGTGAGTGGCTGAGGTACGGGAAGAGGTCGGGGAATGTAGGGGATACTGTGGGTCTTGCTGTGGGTGGGTTGGAATGGTATGCGTGCGTGATACAGGGTGGGGGGCTGCTGAATTCAAGGGGTCGAGGTAGGGGGGAGGGGTGTACGGGTATATGTCTATGTTTGTTGGGGGAGAGGGAGGGGAGTGTGGAGCGATGGTGGAGATGTCTGGGTGGTGTGTGGGGTAGGGGGGAGAAACAGTGTGTGTGTCAAGGGGGTGGAGATGGGGGCATCGGGATTCAGGGGAAAGCAAGAGATTGTGTAGATCCTGGGGGGCCGGGGTGGGGTGGGGGGGGGGGCAGTGAGAAAAGGGAAAGGTATAGGTAGGGTCAAGGGGAAGTCAAGGAGGATAAGAGAGAGAAAACAGAGAAGGGGGAGAGATGGAGGGAGGGTGAAGGGGATGTAATGGAGAATAGTAGGCACACAAGAGGTGGGGGTAGGAAGGAGGAGAAAGGGAGGGGCAAAGGAGGAGGGAAGAGGGGGCAGATAGGGGTGGCCAACGGCCGCACGGGCTACCGTACTAGTACACACATACATACATACATACATACATACATACATACATACATACATACATACATATACTGCCTATTCAAAGACGTTCCACATGTACTTCCTCTGTATGTCACATGCAACATGTCCTGCCTATGTCCTGCAGAGACTGTGGCAGCGGTGGCAGACAAAAATGTTGGCAGCACGCCTTACGTCAACACAAAGCAGAAGTACAGTATGGCAGTACCATCTGAGTGGGAGAAAATAGACAAGGTGAGTTGGGATGATGCAATTGTCAGAAGTGTGATAATTGGTGTGTGGTTGGTGGTGGGTGGTGAGTGTGTGGTTCGTGGTTGGTGAAGCTCTCGGCCCTGTGGTGGTGGCCTGGGAGGGTCTCTACCCAGCTTTGGTAGCTTCAGCCAGCAATTTGGCTGCCCGCTCTCTCCGGCAGTAAAAAAATTGATTACCAGGAAAATGTATTCGTGAACAAATCACTTTTTTCATCCTTTTTCATTTTTTCAGATTTGTTTTAGCTGTTTACAAGCCTTATCCTGCAAATGGGTGGTAGCTTGTAGGTCCAACCACTTGACTAACTGTTTTTTTCTTCGTGCGACGTGTCGCAAATTGAGCGACTTGGTGTGACCCCTGTGCTACGCGCGGCCCCCCAAATTCTGCATAGCGCGCAGTGCAGAGCCCGCCGAGGTCGGGGGGGGCATTTCTGACTAGTTTAGCCGGACCCATGTGTGGCCATGCAGCAACCCAATGGGGACACGTCGCAGAAAAAAACTATGCTATGCTTTGCAATGCAGTGCAATGCATTGCAATGCTATGGTATGCAATGCAATGCCTGGCAATGCTATGCTAAGCAGTGCAATGCTTAACTATGCTATGCTATGCTTTCAAATGCACTGTATTGAAATGCTAAACTCTGATATGCTATGCTCTGCTATACATAGATCAATGATATATATAAAAAAGGTAATGACAACGCCTGGTGGGGCGTGGTATTAAGGGAACCCGTCGTACGCGGGTAGCGAGCGGTCTTCTACCTCAACTGGACAAGCTACCGTCGCGGTTGACAACGACCTGCAACGCTCAGGGCGACCGTAGGGGAAATTGAACCCCCGATCCTGCATCCTCAAAGCGATTTGGGGTACCACTAGACCAATTGATTCCCTGGAAGGGGCTATGATAAATATATGTATTTTGGTAGAGCATGCAACGCAATGCAGTGCACTTCAATGTATAATCTCAGTGGTTATTTTTTCAAATCTGAAAGTGGGTTTCTTCTAGCTTTATTGTTTCAGGGCTCCTCCAGGGACAGCGTTTTCGTACTTTCTGTAGCTTTTTAGGGCAATTGAGGGCAATGTTTTTTTTTGCTTTTTTATAGCGATATTTTTGCTAAAACTAAAACTGGGTCAAAACTAGCGATTGCTATATATAGCGGAAATAAAAATCCCTGTGTAATCTAATCTACAAATCGAATGCAATGCAAACTGAAACTCAATCTGACAGTTGGGAGCTGATGCTCTGATAGAGAACAAAAATGGCCCTAAAAAGCTATATAAGCTATAAAACACTGGCCTTGTAGGAGACCTAAAATAATAAAGTTAGAATAAACCACTTTCAGATTTGAAAAAAACATCGTTGGCTGACAGCTGACTGCCTTCCATACTCCGACATACCCCGAATGTGCTACAGAGATTAGGGATGCAATGCAATGTAATGAAATGAAATAATGTGCAAGGCAGCTTTTTCTAAATTGTCTTTTGCTGTTTCAAACGCAGTTTTTGCATCTTCAGCGTCAATATTTACTGAATATTGAGCTTCATTTGCAAGAATAGTTACTTGTTTTGTTTGACTTAAGCAAACCCACCCATAAAGGCGAAACGCAAATAATGTATTGGAAAAGAAAAAAAAGAAATGAAAACGCCTGGTGTGGCATGGTATTAAGATAGCCCTGTCTTACGGGGGTAGAGAACAGGCTGCTACTTTACCTGGACAGAGCTACCATTAAAAACAAAAAACTTTATTGGACAGATGGGAGCTGATGTACTGTTTGAGGACCCAAGCCGTCGCTCAAGTTCCTTGGGAGTGACAGTGAACCCAGTCAAGATCAAGAGCATTCGCGACTTTGGCTCAGTGGAGGAGGTTGGAGAGAAGCTGCTGAATGCAGAGAGGAGTAAGGTGAGTGTGTGTGTGGGAGGGGGGGGGGGGGGGGGGGGGGGGTTGGGGTTGGCGGGGGGGGTTGGGGTTGGCGGGTTGGGGTTGGGGTTGGGGTTGGCGGGGGGGGGGGGGGGGGGGGGGGGGGGGGGGGAGAAGGGCAGGGTGTCTGAAAATGTGTCAAGATCAAGAGCATTCGCTACTTTGGCTCGATGGAGGAGGTTGGGGAGAAGCTGCTGAATGCAGAGAGGAATAAGGTGTGTGGTCGTGTGTATGGGGGGTGGGGGGAGAGAGAGGGGCAGGGTGATTGGACAAGTTCTATGCAGCGTCGCCTGCGACGCTAAAAAATGGCAGAGAGTGATCGCGAGGGAGCGACAGGTGGCACCGGAAGCGAGGTAGTTACGAGGCCGTTGGCTGACGTGTCGGGCTTCATCACGGTCAGATGGATGGATGGATGGATGGATGGATGGATGGTCGGACGGACGGACAAATGGGTAACACTGGGGGCTCCTCCCCCCCAGAAGGGGGGGCACCGCCAAAAACGTCTGAATCTCAAGAGCATTCGCTACTTAGGCTCGATGGACGAGGACGAGGTTGGAGAGAAGCTGCTGAATGCAGAGAAGATGAAGGTGGGGGTGGGGAGGGGTAGAGAGGGGAAGGCTGACTAACAACCTGGTCAAGGTCAAGAGCATTCAAGATGCAAAATTGTATACACACGACTCGCCACATGATGATGATGATGATTATGATGACATTTTCCCTGTGTTTTCCCGAGCTCAGGAGAGCACTCGGTGCTGTGAAATGTTGACTTCAACCTCTCAGTCTGCCCCAGTCTTAGGTTACACTAGAGGGGCCCAAGATGTATGAAATCAATCACACACAACTGCCCACAGTAACCATTCCCCAGTGCAAAACCCACATTAACCATTCCTCAGTGCAAGCAGACGGGAAGGTTCCTTCAACCTCATGCCCCGTGGCAAGGCGTAACAATTTCCAATTCTCTATTTTCACGACTACCCACAGGAGAGCACCCTACGCTGTGATATGTTAACTTCAACATCTCGGTCTGTCCCAGTCTTTGACTTGGCCTTCTCGGGCCCTTTAGACGGAGCCACGCCAGCTGAGCTTTTCGATTATGAGTATGAGTTGGACTCCACCCGAGGGCTGAAGCGGATCATCAACACAGTCACCATTTACGGGGGCCAGCTGTACATCCTGAATGGGGCTTACAAGTGTGAGAAGGTGAGCCACAGCCTGTGTACTGCCTATTCTCGGGGAGCAGCTGTACATACTCAATGGGGCTTACAAATGTAAGAAAGTGAGTCATACCTCGTGTGATGTCTCTAGGAGGGGGACAGCTGTACATGACAATTCTCTCAAAACCACCACCACCACCACCACCACCTCCCTTCTCCTTATTTGACAGAACAGAGTGCATGCAGTACTATCCCCAACACTCATCCCAAGCATTGCGAAAATTGCCTTGACAATCCTCTCTCACAACTACCACCACCACCTACATTCTCGCTATTTGACGGAACACACTGGATGCAAGTCATAAAACACTCATCCCACATGCCGTGAAAAATGCCTTCCTACAATCCTCTCGCACCACCGCCACCACCACCACCACCACAACCTTTCCCCTTATTTGACGGAACAGACTGAATGCAATACTACCCCCAGCACTGATCCCGCACATTGTGAAAACTAATGTTACAATCGTCTTGATCCCCGTTTCGACGAATGGCTCAATGGTTGAGCTCCTTGAACGAAGAAGATGCCTGGTTTGAATCCCTACAGGTGTGCGTAAGTGTCTGCGGTCGCTGTCAACCACTGCGGTATCTTTGTCCAGGTTGAGTAGCAGCCCGTTCCCTACCGCTATAAGATAGGGCTCTCTTAATACCACGCCCCACCAGGCGTTATCATTATTAACAATCGTCTCACACCAACACCACCACCTCCCTTATTTGACAGAACAGACTGGATCAGATACAATTCGTGAAGCTCTCATCCCGCATGCCGCAAAAACCACCTTCCTACAATCCTCTTGCACCACCACCATGTCACCCACACCCACCTTCCCTCTTATTTGGCCGAACATACTTGATGCAATACAAATCATTAAGCACTCATCCAACATGCTGTGAATACTACCTTCCCGCAATCCTCTCACACCACCACACCCACTCCCCTCTTCTTTGGCAGAACAGACTTGATGCAATACAAGTCATTAAGCACTCATCCGACAGGCAGTGAAAGCTACCCTCCTACAATCCACTCACACCACCACCACCACCATCACAACCACTTTCCCTCTTATTTGGGAAGAATATACTTGATGGAATACAAATCATTAAGCGATCATCCGACATGCCGTGAAAACTACCCTCCTTCAATCTTCCCACACTACCACTACCACCACACCCACTTCCCCTCTTATTTGGCAGAATATACTTGATGCAAAACAAGTCATTAAGCTCTCATCCGACATGCCGTGAAAACTGCCCTCCTACAATTCTCTCACACCACCACCACCACCACCACCACCACTACCACCTTCCCTCATATTTTACGGAACAGACTTGATGGAACACGAATCATTAAGCACTCATTCGACATGCCGTGAAAACTACCTTCCAGCAATCCTCTCACACCACCACCACCACCACCACCACTTCCCCTCTTATTTGGGCAGAATATAATTGATGCAATACAAATCATTAAGCAATCATCCGACATGCCGTGAAAACTACCCTCCTCCAATCTTCCCACACTACCACTACCACCACACCCACACCCACTTCCCCTCTTATTTGGCAGAATATACTTGATGCAATACAAGTCATTAAGCTCTCATCCGACATTCCGTGAAAACTACCCTCCTACAATCCTCTCACACCACCACCACCACAACCACCTTCCCTCTTATTTAACGGAACAGACTTGATGGAACACAAATCATTAAGCACTCATCCGACATGCCGTGAAAACTACCTCCCAGCAATCCTCTCACAGCTCCACCCCCACATTCCCTCTTATTTAACGGCTCAGACTGGATGCGACACAAGTGAGCAGCTGGCAGTCGTCCAACGGCTTCAGGACGCTGCTAAGAGCTTCCGCATCGCTGTGTAATTACATTACATTACATGTTAAAGTCTGCTTGACACCTCAAGGGTTTATGAGACTCTGTGGTGTAAAGTGAGACTCTGTAATGTAAATAAATAAATATTACGCCTTATTACGAGGAGTGAGGTTGAGGGGGCCAGCCCGTTTGCTTTCATTGGGGGCAACCACCAACTGTGTAATGTATCTACGTATGTATGTTCAGGGGTAGGAGGTCAGTCCAGGGGTAGGCCAAATAGGCTTGAGGGCCTTTCCCAATCGTGATAGGAAGGGCTTTAAAAGAAAAGACATTGATGAACTGAACCTTCAAGAATCGTTTTACCGACGGGGGCCCTGAGTTCATGTAATAGTAATAATATGTATTCCGACCCGACCAAATGTAGATACAACCTTAACCATGTTGTGGCAAATAATCTCCTTTATTACCCTGCATTTAAAAAAAACCAGAGAATGTTGTTGATTATTTTTAGTCACGATTCCTGCACGATTACAAATTAATCCAATATGTGCCCAAGATAACTCAATATTCCAGCTCCCGGAGCCTCCTTATATCGTTGGTTCCTTGCCTTCCTTCAACATCCGTTATAAGTTATAACTGGCTTGCCTATTATTGGCCTGGAAACTGCATGGGCTTGCTACATGAAGCCCACAAAAAGGTCTAAATGTAACGCCCACCTACGCCCACCATGATAATGTCAGGTTTGAGGTGCACTAGCTTGCTTTCATTAGGGCTGATTAGCCAGCCAGGGGAGCTGCATTGAAGCTGCTGGCTGCGCTGTAGCCTAAAAAATAAGCTGTGTCGAATCATTGTATGGGCCTGTTTGGCAGTATGGGTCCATACATCGCTCTGCTCTGAATGCACAACAATAAACTATTGTTAGGTTGGTTGAGCCCCTGTCAGGCCTTCAACTTGCTCTGGTCCCCATCATGCACATCAGACAAGAAACTATAGCAGAGGCCTTCGAGGTTTCAACTTCCTCATCACAACTGCTATGTGTGCCATCTAAGCCCCAACTGGGGGTTCTTGGGCCAAACCACTGTGCTTTTCTTTGTGATGGGACTCCATTACGTACTTTCATTTGGTGGCCGGGCGGTGAGGGGCTGAGGGCACACAAGCGATGTGTTGGTGCATGCCGCCTTATCAACCAAGTTGACCTTCTGGCTGTACTTCTTGAAGTACGTATACGATGCGCCTCGGTATGACGGTGGATTTGGAAGGGGTAGCTCTTGCAAAACGGTAGAGGTCACTCCACAGCCCTCCACCCTTGGCACATAGTTCGCTGGGGCTCAGCATTTTCAGTTGCGCCATTTACATCAAGGACCTGTGGCTGGGTTGGTTTGATTCCAAAGAACTTGCTGAATTTCAGCTTTCCAGAAAGGACTTTGAGGGTTTTGTGCACAAATCAGCATGCTCTGTACGTCTCAACATCATCAGCATCTGTCCTGAACTTCAGACCCTTCCACACAGACATGGAGGAATTTTGCATGCTTCCTCTTTTTTCTTCTTTCTCTCGTACATTCTTCGTGAATCTACTTGTCAATGGTCGCATCCAACTCTGCGGTGCGAATAGATACATCCATCCCGAACTCAGACTAGGGTGAGCATATCACCGGTACAACAAGGTTTCGAGCTTGAACTTAACTTGGACTCGAATTACATAGCAGGTGTCTGAAACTATGGGCTTAGCACGCTTGCATCAAGACTAAGTCGTTGCACTTCTCCAGGGGCAGTAAGAAACAAATAGGGTTTAGGTTCTCATTCCATATCGAACATGCGGTACGATGTTTTCTTCTTACCCCCCCCCCCCCCCCCCCCCCCCCCCCCCCCCCCCCCCCCCCCCCCCCCCCCCCCTCCTCGCAAAAACCAACAAAAATTCCGGATCAAAAGCAAAATCGGACCAAATACCCCCCCCCCCCGTATTTGGAATGGTCCGATTTAGCTTTTGCTTTTGGTCCGATTTTGGTCCTAACAAAATCGATTTTGTTGTGTGACCCCGTCAATTTTGGTGAAAAGTAAAATCGATCAAAATCGGACCCTAATCACCAAGTTCAAGTTATGAATACTCAAGCTCAGAAAGCAGTTGCCTCACTTTAAGCTGGTAGACCATGCAATCAATCAAAACTTGAACTAATTGTTGTTTTTTAGGGAGGACAGGAAGACGGCGTATGAAGACTCAAGCTCATATAGCAGCTGCCTCACTTCCTCCTCTGACAACTCGTAGTTTGCGGGCTTTTGATACAACCTGGGGAGTTGGTGGTGGGACAGGGTTTGAGTTCAGTACTTCAGTGGTCTGGTTTTAAGACCCCCACCCCCCATCCCCCCACACACACCTTTTTATGTAGAGGGGTTGATGACACAAGTTTTATGTTGCCACGACATGGAAGGGGTTGATGAAACAGGTTTTGGGTTCAGTATTCTGGGTTTAGGATTTGCCCCCACCCAACCAACCAACCTTTTGATACAACCCGGGGAGGGGTTCATGGGATGAAGGTACGATGGGAGAGCTTTTGGGTCTAGTGTTCTGGGTTTAGGATTTGGGCATGAGGGAGGAAGGAGTGGTGGAGTGGGCGGTCACAATATACGGTCCATAATATGTTCAGAAGTTACAATGCCCTGAGTGACCCCCCCCACCCCCCCCACCACCACCACCACCACTGCCACCACCACCACACACACCCCACACCCCCTACCTCCACCAACCTCCCCCTCCCCCCCGTGATGAACCCCACATACCTGGAGTACCATTCTTTAGCTTTGTCCTTGGGTGTAAAAGAGTCAGGCAGAGACTGCACTTTGCTCATTGAGTTGATCATATCCATAAGGATGGGGCAAATCTGAATTCAACGGGGAAAGGATGGGGCAGAGCTGAATTCAGGGTAAAGGGGAAAGGCATAAGGCACCACTGAATATGGGGGAAAAGATGGAGCGAATCCATATTCAGGGTTAAGGGATAAGGCAGATCTGAATTCAGGGGGGAAAGGATGGGACACATCTGAATTCGGGGGAAAGAGATAGGGCAAATCTGAATTCAAGGGGATGTGATGGAGCAAATCCGATTTAAGGGGAAAGGGAGAAGGCAAATCTGAATTCAGGGGTTTGGAATAAGGCAAAGCTGAATCCAGGGGGGAAAGGATGGAGCGAATCTGAATTCAGGGGGAAGGGGTCGGGCAGAGCTGAATTCAGGGTTTTGGGGAAAGGTATTAGACAAATCTAAATTCAGAGGGGGAATAATGGGGCAGATCTGAATTAAGGGGAAAGGGATAAGGCAAATCCAAATTTATGGAGAAAGGAAGGGGCAAATCTGAATTCAGAGGGAAAGGATGGAGGGACTCTGAACTCAGTGGTAAAGGGATACGGCAGATCTGAATTCAGGGGAAAGGAATAAGACGAATCTGAATTCTGGGTAAAGGCTGGAGTGAATCCGAATTCATGTGGAAGGGGTGGGACACATCTTAACTCAGGGGGGAAAGTTTGTAGTGAATCCGAATTCAGGGGGAAGGGACAACGCAGATCTGAATTAAGGGGGGGAAAGGACTGAGGGACTCTGAATTTGGGGGAAAGGCTGGAGGGACTCTGAATTTAGGGGGGAAATAATGGGGCAGATGTGAATGCTGTGGAAAGGGAAAAGGCAGATCTGATTTCAGGGTAAAGGCTGGAGCGAGAATCCGAATTGAGGGGGAAAGGATGGGGCAGATCTGAATTAAGGGGGGAAAGGACTGAGGGACTCTGAATTTGAGGGAAAGATTGGAAGGAACTTTGAATTCAGGGAGAAGGATGGAGAGAATCCGAATTCGGGGGAAAGGGATAAGGCAAATCCGAATTCGGGGAGAAAGGATTGAGATAATTCGAATTCGGGGGAAAGGGATAAGGAATTCATGTGACAAGAAAAAGGCAAATCCGAATTCAGGAGGAAAGCTGGAGCGAATCCGAATTCTGGGGGGAATGGGTGGAGTGACTCTGAATTCAGGCTATGAGGAAAGGGACAAGGCAAATCAGAATTCAGGGGGGAAAGGATGGAGTCAGAATCCAAATTCAGGGCAAAGGCATAAGGCAGATCTGAATTCATGGAAAAGGAATAAGGCAAAGCTGAATTCAGGGGGGAAGGATGGAGGGATCCAGAATTCAGGGGGGAAGAATGGGGCGAATCTGCATTCAAGGCGATAGTATGGGGCAGATCTGAATTCAGGGGGAAGGAAAGCTGAATTCAGGGGGGAAAGAATGGAGCGACTTTGAATCCAGGGGGAGGAGATGAGACAAATCTGAATTAAGATCATACAACCACCGACACACAGCAACAGGCCATACATCAGACAGGCCTGTCAGAGTTAGATGACTGGTAGGTCAGTCTCACAGACAGTGGCGTGTCCACGGACATGTGTACGTGGACTTAGCCGCAATCCTAAACCCGTAACCTCAACTCCTAAGCGACCGGAGGCTGGACTTAAGTCCAGCCCACGCTGTAAATATTGCCTTGAGAATCCATAGCCTCATCCGTCTATCCACCATCCGGTGTTATTCCGACAAGGCCACCTACATTGTCAATGGCCACCAGACCCAGCTTAAGAGAATCCATGGCTGTAATGAAATGCTGGACAGTCAGTGCCACAGATGCTGCCTCAGGGTCGTTGCTCCTACAAGCACAGTTTGATGTTTGATATCTGCGTTAGACTCGGATTTGGCTCCTACACACACAGTTTGATGTTTGATATTTGCGTTAAATTCGGGTTTGGTTCTACACACAGTTTGATATCTGATATTCGCGTTCAATTCGGGTTTGGTTCTGGACCAGCGCCACAGAGGCTGCCTCAGGGTCGTTGCTCCTACAAACACAGTTTGATGTTTGATATCTGCGTTAGACTCGGATTTGGCTCTTATATAAAGCCAATCTACACATATGCGTTGCATAACAGTCCAGGCACGTTCTTAATTACATAAGCATTTAATATTTAATTTATATAAGTATTTAATATAAAAGCATTTAATTGAATCAACAACTCTGGAAATGGTCCCTGTTTTGTTACTTTGTATTCAAGCATGCTACAACATCCATCGATTCAATTCAAATAAATCAAATTCAAATACATAAATCAAATGCAAATCAATTAAATGCATTCAATTCACGTAAAAACAAGTCAATTTGATTAAATTCAATCAAATAGAATAACTCAGATAGCATTTACTAAAGTAAATTAAAATTGATTAAAATCAAATCAATTCAGACCTCTGATAATTTCATTCAGGACGCGCCTCCAGGCGCCCTTAATTTGAATTGGGTTTGATGTTTAGGTTGTGCTTGTTGTCAGGTTGGGTTTGATGTTTAGGTTGGGCTTTATGTTTAGGTTGGGTTTGATGTTTAGGTTGGGTTTGATTTTTAGGTTGGGTTTATTGTCAGGTTGGGTTTGATGTTTAGGTTGGGTTTGATTTTTAGGTTGGGTTTGTTCTCAGGTTAGGCTTGATGTTTAGGTTGGGTTTATTGTCAGGTTGGGTTTGATGTTTAGGTTGGGTTTGATATTTAGGTTGGATAGTCGGTGCCACAGAGGCTGCCTCAGGTTCGATGCTCCTGCTAAATATAACTTTGGACTTGATAATTGCTAAATGCTACCTTGGACTTGATAAATGAATAAATGATAAATGTCTACGTGCTAAATATTAGCTTCTCACTTTAAAACTGCTAAATGTTACCTTGGACTTCATAAATGAATAAATGATAAATGTTTAACAGCTAATTATTAGCTTCTCATTTAAAAACTGCTAAATGTTACCTTGGACTTGATAAATGCTAAATTTGTACATCCTAAATGCTGCTCATTTAAAGCTGCTCGCTGTTATCTTGGACTTGATAAATGCTGAATGTTTACATGCTAAATATTAGCTACACATTTTTAACTACCCAATGTTACCTTGGACTTGATGAATGCTAAATGTTTACCTGCTAAATGCTGCTTATGTTAGGCTGCTTAAAGTAACCTTGGGCTGGATAAATGCTAAATGTTTACATGCTAAATGTTGCTCATGTTAAGCAGATCAATGTTACCTTGGTTTTGATGAATGCTAAGTGTTTACCTGCTAAATGCTGCTTATGTTAAGCTGCTCAATGTTACCTTGGGCTTGATAAATGCTAAACGTCTACCTGCTAAATATTAGCTGCTCATTTAAAACTGCTCAATGGTATACCTTGGATTTGATCAATGCTAAATGTTAGCTGCTCATTTAAAACTGCTCAATGGTACACCTTGGATTTGGGTGGGGTCCCTACGGGGACAAAGGGCTATGCCCTTTCTATTAAAGGCTATGCCCCCCTTTATAAAGGGCTTTGGCCCCTCACCCCAGGGGGGTGAATGCTAAATGTTAAGTTGCTAAACGCTGTTTATTTTAAGCTGATCAATGTTACCTTGGATTTGATAGATGCTACATGTTTACCTGCTTAATGTTAGCTGCTCATGTTAAGGTGCTCAGTGCTACCTTGGATTTGATCAATGCTAAATGTTGCCTGTGCTCCATGGTAACTTTTGCTTTGATTAACTTTGACTTATGCTCAATGGTAACTCTTGCTTAGATTAACTTTGAATTATGCTCAATGGTGACCCTTACCTTCGCTTTGATTAACTTTGACTTATGGTCAATGGTGACCCTTACCTTCGCTTTGATTAACTTTGACTTATGCTCAATGGTGACCCTTACCTTCGCTTTGATTAACTTTGACTTATGCTCAATGGTGACTCTTACCTTCACTTTGATTTGCTTTGTGCTCAATGGCAACTCTTGCTTTTATTATATTTGATGTATGCTCAATGGCAACTCTTGCTTTTATTAGATATGACTTATGCTCAATAGTGACTCCTACCTTTGCTTTGTTTTGCTTTTTGCTCAATGGGAACTCTTGCTATGATTAGCTTTGACTTATGCTCAATAGTGACTCTTACCTTCGCTTTGATTTGCTTTGTGCTCAATGGCAACTCTTGCTTTTATAAGATTTGATGTATGCTCAATGGTAACTCTGGCTTTTATTAGATATGACTTATGCTCAATAGTGACTCTTACCTTTGCTTTGTTTTGCTTTTTGCTCAATGGGAACTCTTGCTATGATTAGCTTTGACTTCTGCTCATTGGAGACTCATACCTTGGCTGTCTTTTGAGGTATGCTCAATCCCAACTCTTACCTTTTAGTATCTTTATTTATGCTGAATCGTAACTCTTACCTCTGCTTCGCTTTGCTTGTTATGGTAACTCTTCCCTTTGCTTATCTTGTATTTCTGCTCGATCACAACTCTTACCTTTGCTTGTTATGGTAACTCTTACCTTTAAGTATCTTGTATTTATGCTGAATCGTAAATCTTGCTTTGATTTGATTTATGCTGAATCGTAAATCTTGCTTTGCCTTGATTTATGCTGAATCGTAAATCTTGCTTTGCTTTGATTTATGCTGAATCGTAAATCTTGTTTTGCTTTGCTTTGTGCTCAATTGTAACTCTTGCTTGAATTAGCTTTGATTTGTTCTCAATGTTAACTCTTACTGTTGCTTTGATTTGTTTATAATCGTACCTCTTGCTTTGAATCAGGGTACTACATTTTGTCAAATTGGTCAGCGCTTAAAGCGCACAGACGTCAAATTGGTCAGCGCTTTCTAGTGCGAAAAGCGCCAAAACTACGGGCTGCGCTCCCAGGGGGTCGAAAAAACTGTGCGAAACGTGCAGTGGGGCTCAAAAAGCGTGCGCGAAATCGCGCCGCCGCGCGCGCTTTGTAGTACCCTGCTTTGAATTAGCTTTGATTTGTGCTCAATGGTAACTCTTACCTTTGCTTTGATTTTTTCTCTTTGATAATTTTTTAATTTATTTGCTCTGATTTTTGCTCAATGGTGTCAATGACTTTTTATGTGATTTGTTAACAAACGTTACTCTTGCTATGCTATGATAAGCTTTGATTTGTTAACAAACGTTACTCTTGCTATGCTATGATAAGCTTTGATTTGTTAACAAACGTTACTCTTGCTATGCTATGATAAGCTTTGATTTGTGCTCATTGATGCTCTTTCTTTTAGTTGCAATGATGTTAGCTCATTGGTGACTCTTAACATTGCTTTGCTTTGTTAACAACAGAAACTCTTACCTAGGCTTCGCTTCGTTCATTATGGTAACCACTTTTTATCCTGCTTTTAATTATCTTGTATTTGTGCTCAATGGCAACTCTTACCTATGATTCGCTTTGTTCGTGATGGTAACTCTTACCTTGAATGATCTTGTATTTCTGCTAAATCGTAAATCTTACCTTCGCTTCGCTTTGTTCATTATGCTTATTGTTACTTTTAATTATCTTGAATTTCTGCTCAATCGTAAACCTTACCTTTGATTTGATTTGTGCACATTGGAAACTGTTACCTATGATTCGCTTTGTTCATGATGGAAACTCTTACCTATGATTCGCTTTTTTCTTGATGGTAACTCTTACCTATCATTATCTTGTATTTCTGCTCCATCGTGACTCTTACCTTTGCTGTGATTTGTACACAATGGTAACTCTTACCTAGGCTTCACTTTGTTTGTGATGGTAGCTCTTACCTTAATAGCCATTCAGGGCATGATTTGGGAAGCACACTTTGTACTTCGGACTTGGTTCTCAGAATCTCAGGCCAATTATCGAGAATTATCGCGAGAATTCTCAGATTTCCAGGCCAAATTATCGATTTCATGTACGAAGTCTGAGTTCTTCAGAAATCTTGAACCGAAATCATCCGCTGAATGGCTATAATTATCTAGTATTTCTGCTCAATCGTAACTTTTACCTTCGCTTTGATTTCCTCACAATGGAAACTCTCACCTATGATTCGCTTTGTTCATTATGGTAACTATTACTTTTAATCCTGCTTTTAATTATCTTGTATTTGTGCTCCATGGTAACTCTTACCTTTGCCTTGATTTGTGCTCAATGGTAGCTGGGAGTCCTGACTTCAGGAGCCGGTTGGCCGCTAAAGGACACGACATGTGATACTCATGCATGAACCTCTCAATATCAGGAACCTGGGGTTAGGGCGGTGTGTGTGTGTGGGGGGGGGGGGGGGGGGGGGGGGAGAGGGCCGAGGGGGTGAGGGGGTTTGAGGGCTGGGGGGATAAGGGGAAGTGGTCAGGTGGTTAGGGGAATAGGGGGTTAGGAGGCCGCGTTTCTAGATGACACGACATGTGATACTCATGCATGAACCTCTCAATATCAGGAACCTGGGGTTAGGGAGGTGGTAGGGGGTGAGGGGGGTGAGGGGGTAAGAGGGCTGAGGGGGGGAGGAGGGTGGGGGGTAAGGGGGAGTGGTCAGGTGGTTAGGGGAATGTGGGTTAGGAAGCTGAGATTCAAGAGGACTCGACATGTGATACTCATTCATGAACCTCTATATTTCAGGTTCCTGGGGTAAGGGCACTGATGGGGGTGAGGGGGTAGGGGGGGAGTTAGCAGGGGGATAGGGGGGGTAGGGGGTCAGGGGGTATAGGAGGTCAGGGGGGGGTAGGAGGGCGGGCAGTCAGCGGATCAGGGGGATAGGAGGGTGAGAGGGTAGGGGGTCAGGGGGTGTAGGTTGGGGGGGGTAGGAGGGTAGTGGGTCAGGGGGTATAGGAGGCCAGGGGGGGGGGGGGGGGGGGGGGGGGGGGGGTAGTGGGTCAGGGGTGTAGAACGTCAGGAAGTACAGGGGGGTAGGGGGGTAGGGAGGGTAGGGGGTCGGCGGGGTAGGGAGTCAAGGGGTCCCTAAACTGCTCAACTACAGCCGAACCCAGGTTGGAAGCCATGCATTTTCAATTTCAATTTTGTGCAGTACTTGCAAGCAAACCTGGTAGATCCCTTTTTCTGTTATAAGTTTGAACACCTACCTTGTTTTTCAATGATCCCCACAACACTTTGCACTGCTGAACTAGAGCTGACAGCCACATATTTTCAATTTCTGTTGCTTACAGTAATAACTAGTAACCCTAACAAACACCCGTGTAACACCTACCTTGCTTTTCAATGATCCCCTCAACACTTTGCACTGCTGAACTGCAGTTGACAGCAACATATTTTCAATTTCTATTGCTTACAGTAATAACTAGTAACCCTAACAAACACATGTGTAACACCTACCTTGCTTTTCAATGATCCCCTCAACACTTTGCATTGCTGAACTACAGTTGAAAGCAACATATTTTCAATTTCTGTTGCTTACAGTAATTTCTAGCACCCCTGATAGACGCCCTTTGAGCATGTGAATTGGGAGACGGTGAGCAGCCCAGAGTTGGCTGAAAAAACATGTAACAATTCAAATTCAAATTCAACACCTACCTCTCCTCCCAAGGATCCCAATGATCCCCACAGCACTTTCAAATGCTAACCTTGTGTACGAAGCCATACATTTTCAATTCCAAAAATCCACAGTGCTTGCTAGCAACCCTAATAAATGCCCTTGCAACACCTACCTCTCTCTTCAATGATCCCAATGATCGCCACCTACAACACTGTGAAGAGCTGGCCTTGCGTACAAAGCCATACATTTTCAATCTCAATTGTTTGCAGTGCTTGCTAGCAAACCTGATGATGATGCTAACATTTTTCCTGGTGCCCTACTGGACTCCATATGTGCCCGCGGCTTGACGGAGTCAAGGGGGGCTTAAATATATTCCGTTTTAACACCTACCTCGCCCCTCAAGGATCCCCACAACACTTTGAACTGCTGGATTAGCTTTTCACAAGCCTGCTCGTAGCTTTCAGGGGTAATGATATCTCGTACATAGGCTCGTTCCAATTTCTCGGTGGTCTTGATGATGGCAAATAAATCTGAGAGGGCAGACAAAAGTAAGATCTAGGGTAAGGATGACAAGAACGGGGCACTTCAAGGGGGTCACTCAGACTTCTGCAAGCCTGCTCATAGCTTTCAGGGGTAATGGAATCTCAAACATTGGCTCATTTCAATCTCTTGGTGGTCTTGATGATGGCAAACAAATGATCAGTGGTCTTGATGATGGTGACAAAATCTGAGAAGGCAGAAAAAAGATACACCTGAGGTAAGGATGACAAGAACAGGGGGGGCCGAGGGGGTCACGAAGACTTTTGAAAGCTTGCTCGTCGCTTTCAGGGGTAATGGAATCTCGTACATAGGCTCACTCCAATTTCTCGGTGGTCTTGATGATGGCGAACACATGAGAGAGGACAGAAGAAAACAATGATTGCAGACATTTGTGGAATGAAACAAAACAAGTTACACCTGAGTGAGTGAGGGGTCCTTTGTATTGGAAAACAAATTATCAGTGGTCTTGGTGATGGCGAATAAATTTGAGAGGGCAGAAAAAGATAAATCTAAGGTAAGGAAGACAAGAACAGGGCAGGTCATGGGGGTCACTCAGAATTTTGGGAAAACCAGTTTTATTTTGACCCACTGTTTCTATTTGGGGCTACTCATGGCAGCTTCCAGTCAGCTCCATCAGCCAGCCACTGGGTCAAGCCCAAGGTTTTCAGCTGCATTGGAATGACTGTTATATCAGCTTTAAGGAGCACTAGCTAGCTTCTGGTTTGGTTCAAGGACGCAAAAAGGGAGCTGCCCAGAAGGTGCTAAGTGTAGCTAAAAAAAAGAAACAGTATGTTGACCCCCGTGAGACCAGCTGGTGAGGTCCACTCCCCCGAAGTGTGAAAACATTCCCATGCAAGCAAAAATGTAAAAGAACAGGGTAGCCTGGCAGGCCCATCACATGGGGTTCGGGAGGGGGAGGGGGAGTCCCAGGGTAGCGGAGGGTTTGGCCTAAACGGGATCCCATGTAGTGACTGCTACTGGTGGCGGGAAAAAACTCTGATTTTGACCCCTTCAGAGCATCTGGTGAGGTCCACACCCCAGAAGTGGGAACACCACTGTTTCTTTTATAGGCTATATGTAGCAGCTTCTAGGCAG
Organism: Chlamydomonas sp. ICE-L; assembly: GCA_013435795.1. Taxonomy (NCBI): domain Eukaryota; kingdom Viridiplantae; phylum Chlorophyta; class Chlorophyceae; order Chlamydomonadales; family Chlamydomonadaceae; genus Chlamydomonas; species Chlamydomonas sp. ICE-L. The sequence continues at coordinate 3,473,571 of JACBWV010000660.1, read as the reverse complement.
CCCCTTTCACTCACACTTGGGCCAATCCCACCTCTACCACTACCAACCAATCCAACCACCTGAAGGATGAGAGACCAACAGACCATGTCACCCAACCAAAACCACATAACGACTGATAGACCTTGCCCAAAATGCTGAGGTCCACACCATAGACTGGGAATCCCCTAGCAGACAAACACTCGAAGAAAACTATGGCTGGCCTTGCACATGGCTTATTGTTTTGTATACGATGGATTCGAAGATACGAAGAAGAAGGGGATACAAAAGACTCTCTGGTCAAGTAGCCCTTTTGAGAAGCATTTGGGGCGAAGGCCGAGCCATGTCCCCTCCAATGACCCGTATCTCAGCAGATGCCTCAAGCATTTTGCGGATTGGAACGGATTCGTTTTATCTGGAATTGTCGATGCAGGTGCTGCAGCTGTAAATGCATCGCATGGTCCTGGGGTTGCTGCGAACCTGGGTGGACCATGGGGTTTGTGGAAAACGATTCCTACCTGCTTTGCTTTCTACAATCGCCTTCTCCTTCTTATCACGCCAAAGCGGTATCGTCGGCTTCTTCCCAGACATCACTGCGAGTCTCAGGAACAGCAATGCTAGTAAAGCTTGCCCAGGAAGTAGTCTGGGCTGGGTCTAGGTGGCCTAGTCTCTCAAGTGGAGAGCCCTCGCCCGGCTTAGATCGAGCGACAGGAGAAACTCTGAACTGAATCGTTGTTGAGCGGTTGGCTTCAGAAGAAGGGGCGAGCGTTGGAGAGGGCTGATTATTCAGTACTGACGAGCGAAGCTGTTGCGAAAGTAGGAGACCTCGTCACGGCGTGGGAACCCAGGGTGGGACGGGGGGTGGGAACCACCCTGGACAAGCTCCTCACCCTCAAGGACAGCTGGTGCATAGACAGTGGTGCAACCACACACATCACCCGTGATGAGAGTCTTCTGTCACACATCCAGACCCTCCAGTACCCCATTATCATCCACCTTGCATCATCCAAAGGAGGGACCCTTGAGTGTCATCACATGGGGAGAGCATACATCAGAGGAGAGAGAGGATCTGTGATCACCCTGAATGATGTACTCCTTTCACCACCTCTCACCACCTACAACATCCTGAGTATCCCTGCTGCCATCAGAACCACCCATGACCTGGAAGTGGCACTCACAAAAGACCAAGCTGTGTTTAAGATTCCACACCAAGACCAGCAAGGGGAGCTGACAATGAGGACCGTCATGAGAGCCAAGGGAATGCTTCAGACTTCTATGTATGGCAAGCCTGCCTACATGCCCTAGAAGATCACTACTGGAGACAGCCCTGAGGATCACCGTCATGGGACTTTGCCTAAATCAACGTGAATGACACTGTGTCACCCATGACACCAGCTACTGCCACAACATGGATGTCGAGAATGGACCAAGATGACCATAGTGACTACCACCCAGACCAAGCACAAGAACCCCTTGCCATTGTGATAATGCTGATCCACTCTGACACACATGTAGGAACAGACTCCACTGATGAACCTGCGACCCTTGACCAACTAAGGGCACAGTTAAGGAGGATCTATGTGGTGTACGATGGACCACCTGATGGATCAGACATGATTGTGGGTGGACTAGGATAAGGTCTAAGGGGGCCCAGTGATGGCATTGACTTCAGCGACTGGCATGACAAGTACACTTTCCAAGAAGCAGCTCCCACCAAAGGAGATGATAGCCCACCTGGTGGGCCACTGTCAAAGACCCAGATCAATGTCCCTGAAATCAGGATCACTTACACCTCTTGTGACCCTTCTCCCAATTTGCCCTGCTTCTCCAAGATATCAATTTGAGACAGTCACTATGTTCTTTTCATCAGCACCAAGCCTAGAATGCCTCTCCCATGCTGTGGCCACAGATCCTGAAAAGGATAGACAAGAGTTTTCCCCAACTGCTTGACAAGTGGCAATCAGACAACCTTGCAGCTACCATGCACACCCAATCATCTACACTGTGTGCACCACTCATCAAGCATGTTGACAGGCCCCTGTAGTTTGTCCATTCCTACCCAGGAGATACCAGAGAGAGAAGTATTACACTTTAGTGGGCCATCTGCCTGCAAGCTGCCATGGTTGATGCCCATGTTGCAGCCTTGATAAACCACCCAGCTATATATGCTCATGGACCCTGAGAGCTGTGCAGTACTGCAGTAGCTAGATCCCGGTGATATGTGTCAATGATCTTAGCATGTCATGTGATGGAGCCCCATGGACTACATACTATTTTTCCTGCTCACCCCCGCAGCTTTGATGGATTCCTCCAAGATAGAACTGGCTAAACAGCTCAAGAGGGATAGACTCCCTCTGCAGGGAACATAGATAATGTATGACCCAACCACCTAAAAGGCTGTGTCATTTATAAGACCACCAATGGGCATGACTAGATCCTGAGGATATATACCGTATTTTGATATGTACCTAGACCAGACCATGGACAATGACCCCCTTTTCCAGATACACGATAATACCCCCAGACATGGATGACTGAATTAATTATCATAGAATATTAGTATGCCTCTTACAGTTTAAACTTGGAATGATATTGGATGTACACTACATCATGTAATACATTTTAAATTGGCATCCCAATTTAGATTTTGCCTCCGTACTTAAGAAGTGGCCTCTCCTCCTATATGTTATCTGTCATATGCTTATTTCCATGATGGATTTTCTTAGATTATTAGATTATTACCCTAAAACACTTAACTAAAAGAGTACCAGGATCTGGGGGGGGTGTTATGGTACGCCTTCCTGGTAGTACCATACTGTTCCTGTATGGGAGAAGCCTGGCCGGGTCCGTGACCCCGGACCTCAGGCCAGCTGGTGGCTGATACCATCAGCCAGCTATGGCTATTATATGGTAGCACTAGCGGGCCCTATGGCTGCCTCCTCTGTAGCTACTTAGGGATTGCCAGCTTAGCTTGAACTCATCTTATCTCATGTAAATATACTGTTATAGACCGGTTCTCCCGGTTCAGCTAGAGTGTCTTGGGGCACCAGGCCTTCCGCCTGGAAGCTTCCATAGTAGTGCCTCCACCCGTTAGGGCCGGCACCAACCGGCGGCAGTACCCTGAGGTACTGTCGCCCTTTCCCTTCTTATACCTAGCTTGCCGCCTGGCATGCTATCACGATTGTAAGCTTAGCGCCTTCGCCATTTCCCTGTGTCAGTCCTCACGAGATAATACTCCGGAAAGCTAAATATACTGAGTAGCATCTACCGTATCTCTGCCCCATCATCTACGAGAAGCAGCAACAACAACAAATTGCGCTCATTTACAAGCTACATGTTGTAATTCAAATCTATAACCAGCCCCTCAGCAATCCATCCATTGAACTATGGGTATTGATCAGACATTGAGATTAAAGCGATGGTATTGGCCAGAGCAGAGCAGGGATACATAGATTATAATTATTAGATGCTGCATTGATAGCTTGATGATTAGGGGAAAGCCAAGGTATCAATGAAAAGCAAGGATGTCAGAGCAAAGGGTCAGGCCTAAGCAGGTATATCAGACCAAGGACTACTAAGTTTATCACTAAATACGCCCAGCATGTTGAATGAGTAAATGGCCTTAGATCGGCTGGATACCTCGTTCACTACGAAGTTATCACTGTTCGAACAACTGGTACTATTCCAACCTCTTTTTTGACTTCTATGACCACACTTGGACTTAAGAGACCGTGTGCCCTTAAACTGGCGGACAAAGTCCACTCCCACACCATCACTAGCTTTCAGAGTATTTTACAATGCAGACGTTTTATGGAAGCACACCCCGGGTCGATACCCGGGGACTAGCACACAGACCGTGCCCCCCCCTCAGTTTTTGTCTTGCCAGCTGCATTGTGTTGGTGCTTCCCAACCGGGGTGAAAAAACCCCGTATTAAGCTGCACTGGCATGATGTGGCTACGGTGCCTGATTCGGTGGTGATTCCTTTTACTGAGGTGGCCCCACGGTGACTATAGCTAGCTCCGGCTTACGCTATGGTGTCCTTAACTTCACGTCCTGTGAGTAACGGTATTACACGGATGTAACAATTTCAATTTCAATTTTGAGACCAAGGAATCAATGAAGCAATCGTCGTTTTTCTGGTGATCATAATGATTGATTACTTCCCAGGAAGAGGAAGCAGAAGCTAACTTCCATTTTGGGCAGCGCAGCTTAAATATGGCGCGGAATTTAGGAGATCAGAGATTCGATGAGGATGCGCAAGTATTGAAGGGCAAGGAGCGCTGGTGAATTCAAGACGAGACGAGAAGAAAGAGGGCGAGGTAGTAACTAACAGAGGAAAGGCTGGAGCTGGAAATATTTCGGATTCGAAGTTCTGAGTTCTGGCAGGTTGCCAGTTTGTTGAATGGAGAAACGTATGCGAGATCTCAGAAGCAGTAAACTGAATTTGTCGATCGCGATTAGTTAAGAAACCTCAACAGCAGACTCCGGGAAAAGGCGAGGAGCAGGTCCCTGCGCGGAGGGAGGCTGGAATTTTGTTTTCGAAAGTAGTGGAGAAAGTAGCTACTCGTAGCCGAATAGAGCTACAAACATCGAACAACTTTTGCGAAGATATTGTCCGCTGCGATGCTGATAATTCTAGTCATGCGCACTCCAACTATGAGCAAAATGTTTGGGTGCGGAGGTTGTGGTGTATGAGGAAAATGTGTTGACCGACTGGGGAATCTTATGGTTATATCCGCGAGATACACCACAGAGGTGGTCGGAATCGTTCAAACGCCTGGACATCTGTCGGACAGACGGACAGACAGACGGACATTGGATTAATTAATTGGACGGCGGAGAGAGACACGGGGGGAACTAAAGGCTTCAGCCCCGGGACCCTCGGGGGTCCAGAGGGGGCTAAAGCTAAGGTAGTGTTCAAGGTAGCAAGGAAGATGCCTTCCTGAATGTTGCAATCAAGCGCTAGTGGGATTTGCGAAGCACACAAGAAATAACTGGCACAGAGATGCGGGATGAACCGAGCAGAGTAATATGAATTGTGATTATGACAGATGTGCAGTATCGTAGATCAGGATTCGAATCGGGAATGAGAATTCTGCTCAGCCAATAGCTCTTGCTCGGTTATGAATTGCTAACAACTATAGCGAGTATCGAGTCAGTTAATCAAGCATGGGGCCGATAATGGCTGACGCAAAGTGCGGTAGCTATAATCAAAATGTTAGATTGGCGCACTACGACAAAATACTCCGCCTTTGCACGCCCTTCTAAAATATTTGCAGGTCCTTGGATTAGTCAAGGGTTCTCGATTTCTTGGGAGAGAAGCTGAATTGCTAAAAGGCCAAACCAGGAGATGCTCTACCAAATGCAAGGATGGAACGCAGAGAAAGACAAACATAGAGTTCACGCTGCGCCCTGGAGGAATTCAGTGAGTATGTATACCGTAGTGAATGTAGCAGCTGGCGAGCGGTAATGTTGTACAATAAGTGCAGATGTACACGAGTTGAAAGTCTGCTACGGTTATGATAACAGGCTGTCGATCATAAGCAGTCGACGCATTATTTGTTTTTAATAAATCGCATATGCGTGTCGCGAGGACGTCCAACACACACTGCCATTGTTTGAATAATCGCTCATGAACGAAGCCAACCACGAGATGGAGATAAAGGTAGTCCTCAGGGTACTTCAGGTGGCCAAATTGGCCAGCGCTTTAGCGCACTTGAAAACAAAAAAAGTGCGTTTTGTAGTGCGAAAAACGCAAAAATTGCTTGCAGCGCCCACATGGGGTTGCAAAAACTGCGCTTAAAGCGCAGAGGGGGTCAAAAAGTCAGCGCTCAAAAGCGCGCGCTTTTAATTACCCTGGTAGTCCTTCGCTCCCTCCAATCATTTTTAAATCGTCGCTGGCACAAGCCGTGTCTTCCTGGGCACTCCTCCTTTGGACTTGGCCTCAACGTCTGACGATCATTGTGTACTTTCTCAATTTGATGCTAGTGTACTCAAACCAATCATAACACAATTATGTTCGTCCCCAGCTGGCAGCATCTAATTGGTCTCCCCTGTTAGTGGTGCGCTGGATATGCGCCTGCGCCCCCCTGGTTGGTTGGTGAGTTGTTTAATTGCCAACTCCAATGTAAATGCAGTTGCCATGTGTGGTATACTGATATGTATAACACAGTGGTCATGATGTAAAATATATATATATTATACAAATGGTGTGCCCACTCCCTGTTGGTGGCAACCACCTAGTATCAGCAAGTGTTACCAAGTTGACTCTAAATATTGTGACTCACAAATACCATCTCTGCCCTACAAAGTGTCTCTGTCGTGTGCACTGATTTATGAAACCATGTTAGAGTATATGCTGCATTGAACTCTTAATTGTAAACACATCACATGCTTAGACAAATGTGTCGTAGTATTTATAACTGATTTCCGGGATTTTGGGTATAGGGTTCAGCCTCCCCAAAGAGAGGCTTAACTGTCATCAACAAGTGTGTGCTAAATAGGCAGAGTTCAGTTGTTGTGGTGGGCCATCACTAATTGCAAGCTCAAACCCACATGTAATTATAAGATACACACAATGGAAGCTAGGTGGAAGACACCTAAAAAGGTTTGAGGTTAGTAAATGCTTTTGTTACATTCTGGCTCATTAGAGGTCCCGAAATCAATTTACCCCTTGTGCTGATTTTTTATAATTATTTCTTGTATGGAACATAACACCATACATGGGTGCAATGCATTTCCATGTGCCATGTGCACATGCCTGATCCCCTCCCAATCCTAATCAAGACGGACACTCTCCCTTTCTGATGACTCAATTACAAAACAAATGTCGGAACACAGCGAAACATGACCAAAACAGGAGCCCACACCATGGAACCCAGCTTGTCTTGGTTGACATTATACACAGGTGGCATGGTGAGTCCTACCTGAGCATGAAAACAAACCAAGACATTTGCCAAGCCATGCTGTTGTGGCCATGCACCAAATATGCATGAATTACTACCCACACTCCAAAACCCACACACCCATGAACATCCCATCTAGATAGAGCACCTCCTAGGACATGTCATGGGGTGGTAGGCCACATGCCTGACACTCATGTATCATACAACACCTGGCATTGCTCTAGCATTCAAGGCCTTTGGCATGCAACAACTTGCCGCTGCCCCCGAAATACGCACCTCCAGCTTTGCACATGTCAACAGTTCCACCACCGCCAACCAATACCGTGAGCACCAGGAAGATTTTCATATAGATAGCCGCAAACTAGGGCGCACTAACTATCAAACTAGGCAGTATAGATTTCTTTTTTCTTTTTTTGCAGCGACAGGGTTATTAAATTCGGAACCCCCTTATAATTGTTCCCTGGTAGTCCCTTCTATGCCGTTCCTCCCCTATGCCTACTAGGTACAAATGCTGATATGCATCAGGGCTCACAAGAAGGGCAACTTCCCTGGTAGTCCCTTCTATGCCGTTCCTCCCCTATGCGTATGAGGTACAAATGCTGATATGCATCAGGGCTCATAAGAAGGTCAACTTCCCTGGTAGTCCCTTCTATACCATTCCTCCCCAACGCATATTAGCTACATCTGCACCAGGTCTCACAACCGCCCGCCTAATGGGTGATCACTGAAAAGTGGATCTGACGACTACCATTACCACTCTTAGCCATCGGAAATTAAGGGGGTGTTCCTCACCCTTTTCTGCACCCCTCCAGCACCCTTCCCACCTAAAATGCACCCTTTTATGCCCAAGAAAAGAGGTCATAGTAACCAAAATTAGCAGTTAAGTGGATCTGACCGCTCCATCAATTGCCACCCTAAGCAACTGCATATGTAGGGGGTCTTCATCACCCTTTTCTGCACCCCTCCAGCACCCTTCCCACCTAAAATGCACCCTTTTATGCCCAAGAAAAGAGGTCATAGTAACAAAAATTAGCAGTTAAGTGGATCTGACCGCTTCATTACCACCCTAAGCCACTGCATATGTAGGGGGTCTTCCTCACCTTTTTCTGCACCCCTTCAACACCCTTCCCACCCAAAATGCACCCTTTACCACCCTGAGGGGTTCCACGGGCAATTCATGGTGCAATGGTGCCCAAGCTGGTCCTTCCTCTCGGCCCCAGTCATGGCCCCATCCACCACTTCTAAACTTCAGCAACTCCCATAATTTGGCCTGCTCAAGTTTGTCAAAAAAGTTAATGAGAACGCCTGGTGGGGCGTGATGTCAAGGGAGCCCGTCGTACGCTGGTAGGGAGCTGTCTTCTACCATCGCGGTTGACAACGACCTGCAACGCCAAGAGCGACCAAAGGGGGAATCGAACCCCCGACAATTCATCCTCAAAGTGATTTGGTCTACCACTAGACCAATGTATATCACTGAAAGGGGCTATATAAGTTCCTCAACTTCGAAAAGATCCTCATGTTCCTCAATTTGAGACGAAATGGACGAAATGTGAGAGACAGTCACGCCAGCTGGACATGTACCGGTATTGCCTAGCTTCAATCGTGATGGCCAGTATCGCCAGCTGTCTGTATAATGATGCAAGATGAACGGTTGTGCTTTAGGGGCTGTACACGTCTAAAATCCGTCAGGCGTACGGTTTCTGGGCCAAACAGTACGCATACAGTGCGAAAGGTCAGCTTGCCCAACTTCCGCATGGCAAAACCCCGGATAACGATGAACGATAAATTTGAACGATAAAGAACAACGAGTCTGCACCAGGCTGATGCAAGGACATCCTCAGAAGCAAACATATGCAGAAAAGCCATACCCAGAAAACACAACAATGTGCATTGGCACATCTACCAACATCACGATCCCAACAATCTACTGCCACGTCAGGTGGCCTGCCACTTTGATGACCACCTGGCACTTAAGTAACATCAGGGTTTCAAGATGCAAAAATCGACGACTGCCTCCGAGTTCAGAGAGAGAGCAACGTCACAGGTCTGGAGTTATTGTGGTAGACTGATGATTTGCACAGTTTAAGATCTGCCAACACGATCTGGGCAGTCATTGCGATTTGCAACCCATTGCGAGTTTTTGTGGTTTGCCCCAGTGCAAGCAAACGGGCTGGCCTTCTTAACCTTACGCCTTGTAATAAGGCGTATTTACTTAGTTACTTATCTGAGTTGTGACCCATTGCAAGTTTTGGTGGTTAACCCCAGTGCAAGCAAACAGGCTAACCCTCCGAACCTAACCTACCTAATAAGTGGCACTATTTATTTATGTATTTATTTATTTATTTGAGTTGTGACCAATTGCAAGGTTTGCCTCAGCTAGATGCCATCGACGGCATGTGATTAGTTTGATTGAAAATAATGATAACTCCCGGTCGGGCGTGGTCTTAAGGGAGCCCCGTCTTACGACGGTAGGGAACGAGCTGCTACTTTACCTGGGCAAAGCTACCATGGCGGTTGACAGCGACCGCAAACAATAAAGCGCGCCCGTAGGGATTCGAACCCGGCACTTTCTTAGTTCAACGAGCTCAACCTTTGAGCCATTCATCAAACCTAGGATAACAGTTTGGCAGACTGTATAATAGGGGAACGCGCAAATGGGCTAATTTTTTTTTTAATTCGCAGGAAGTGGGCGTCAACTAGGACAGGTATCTGATAGATAGGTTCAGACTAACGCCAGAAACACTGACTCAAGTGCAAAGAACTTATCGACACTGAATTAATAAATCAAGGGCAATTCATTATGATTTCAGGTTCTTTCATGCTATTACGGGCTATTTCAGGCTATTTCAGGCTATCTCGGGTTATTTACCCAAAATAGCCTGAGATAGCCTGAAATAGCCCGTAATAGCATGAAAGAACCTGAAATCATAATGAATTGCCCTTGAGTTAGTTATTCAGTGTCGATAAGTTCGAAGTTGGCATTTCGTTACGCACACAGCAGATACACAAGTTAACCAGCTTGTGCTGTAGCTCTGGGGATGGCTTTGCCTGGCTAGCCTAGACCAGGGCCTTTTCTGCTTTGCCGTGATAGATCAAGGCTTTGTCCTACTCTTCTTAGCAGCTTCTAAGCAGCTCCTTCGCCATGCTATATCAGTTTTCCACTGCTTTTCTTAGCAGCTTCTAGGCAGCTGCTTCGTCTCGCTAGGCCAGTTTTTTCCCTGCTTTTCTTAGCACCTTCTAGGGAGCTCCTACGCCGTGCTAGACAATGGCTTTTTCTGCTCTTCTTCGCAGCTTCTAGGCAGCTCCTTCGCTGTACTATACCAGTTTTTTTTCTGCTTTTCTTAGCAGCTTCTAGGCAGCTTCTTTAGGCAGCCACTGGGCAGCTTCTAGGCAGCTTCTAGGCAGCTTCTTAGCAGCTTCTAGGCAGCTTCTAGGCAGCTTCTTAGCAGCTTCTAGGCAGCTTCTAGGCAGCTTCTAGGCAGCTTCTTTAGGCAGCCACAAATATTTCAGCACTGCCTGAAAGCTTGTATTGTCAGCTTCCACATGCACTAGGTGTATCTTTACCCTTGCGCGCTAACCCCACCGTCTTCTACCCAACTAGATATACTGCTAAACAAACACTACTGCTGAAGAAGAGTGCTGCCAGGTCTGCAACGCCCACACGTGGGTTTGTCTAAAACACTACTGTGTGGGATTGGCCCAGCGTGGAATTGGCTATAACGTGGTTGGGGAGCTTTGCGTGGGTTTGGCTAAAACAACCAAACGTACTCCAAACCACATGGGTTGGCTCAGCGTGGTTTGGCTAAAACGAGGGTGGGCGGGCTTGGCGTGGGTTGGGCTAAAAACAGCCAAACGTACTCCAAACTACGTGGGTTGGCTCGGGGTGGTTTGGCTGAAACGTGGGTAGGCGGGCTTGGCGTGGGTTTGGCTAAAAACAACCAAACGAACTCCAAACTACGTGGGTGTGCTCGGCGTTGTTTGGCTAAAACGTGGGTGGGCGGACTTGGCGTGGGTTTGGCTCAAAACAACCAAACGTACTCCAAACTGCGTGGGTTGGCTCGGCGTGGTTAGGCTAAAACGTGGGTGGGCGGACTTGGCGTGGGTTTGGCTAAAAACAACCAAACGAACTCCAAACTACGTGGGTGTGCTCGGCGTTGTTTGGCTAAAACGTGGGTGGGCGGACTTGGCGTGGGTTTGGCTCAAAACAACCAAACGTACTCCAAACTGCGTGGGTTGGCTCGGCGTGGTTTGGCTAAAACGTGGGTGGGCGGACTTGGCGTGGGTTTGGCTAAAAACAACCAAACGAACTCCAAACTACGTGGGTGTGCTCGGCACTGTTTGGCTAAAACGTGGGTGGGCGGACTTGGCGTGGGTTTGGCTCAAAACAACCAAACGTACTCCAAACTGCGTGGGTTGGCTCGGCGTGGTTTGGCTAAAACGTGGGTTGGCAGACTTGGCGTGGGTTTGGCTCGAAACAACCAAACGTACACCAAACTGCGTGGGTTGGCTCGGCGTGGGTTTGGCTCAAAACAACCAAGCGTACTCCAAATTGCGTGCGTGGGCTCGGCGTGGGCTAAAATAGCACTTCTACTTTACCAGTGTGTTCTTCAGCCATAGGCTCTAGGATGCTCACAGAATTGTGGGGTGCGATTATTTTAGCCAAAAAAACAAGGGACTGAGCAGAGTTTTGCTTTCGCGGAGCTCGACGATTGCACTCTGGCCCCACCATCTTCTGCCCAGCTAGATCTACTGTCTTATTCAGAGAGTTGCTCCCGCTCCCATAGGAAGGCCGACCAGTCCACAGCATGGAACTACGCGCTACTACGCTCATGCTCCTGGCCAGTTCTGCCTGCCCATCTGCACTGCTCCACAGTGTCCTATCAGCCATCTCGACTGATCTAGCTCTGACCAGCCTGGACTTCACAGTAACAATGGCGCATTCAGTTTCTGCATACTTGAGCGCTAGCTCCACTGTCTTTTGCCTCTGTGTAGGGGCCTGGTTGGGGGCGAGTGTAGGGGCATGTGTAGGGGCCTGGTTAGGGGCCTGGTCAGGGGCAAGTGTAGGGGCCTGGTTAGGGGCCTGGCTCTGTGTAGGGGCCTGGTCGGGGGCATGCATAAGGGCATGTGTAGGGGCCTGGTCAGGGGCCTGGCTCTGTGTAGGGGCCTGGTTAAGGGTATGCATAGGGACATATGTAGGGGCCTGTGTAGGGGCCTGGTTAGGGGCCTGGTCGGGGGCAAGCGTAGGGGGCTGGTCAAGGGCCTGTGTAGGGGCCTGGTTAGGGGCCTGGTTGGGGGCATGTGTAGGGGCCTGGTCGGGGGCAAGCGTAGGGGGCTGGTCAAGGGCCTGTGTAGGGGCCTGGCCGGGGGGCTGTGTAGGGGCCTGGTTAGGGGCCTGGTTGGGGGCATGTGTAGGGGCCTGGTCGGGGGCAAGCGTAGGGACCTGGTCGGGGGCCTGTGTAGGGGCCTGGTTAGGGGCATGGTTGGGGGCATGTGTAGGGGCCTGGTCGGGGGCAAAGCGTAATTGGGACCTGCGTCGGGGGCCTGTGTTAGGGCAATGGATGGGGCACCACCCCCCCCCCGGATGTGTAGGGAGCCTGGTTGGGGGCTGTGTAGGGGCCTGGATGGGAGCATGTGTAGGAGCATGCGTAGGGGCCCGGTTGGGAGAATGTGTAGGAGCATGCGTAGGGGCCCGGTTGGGAGCATGTGTAGGAGCATATGTAGGGGCCTGGCTAGGGGCCTGGTTGGGGGCATGTGTAGGGGCTGCGTGGGGGGCATGTATGTAGGGCCTGGTAGGAGGCATGTGTAGGGGGCATGGTCGGAGTATGTGTAGGGGCCTGTGGGAAGCATGTGTAGGGCATATTTAGGGCCTGGTAGGGCCCTGGCGGGGGCCTGGTAGGGACCTGGTCTGGGGCATGTGTTAGGGCTGGTTGGGGGCAGTGTAGGGGCATGCGGAGGGCCTGTGGGGCTGTGTAGGGGCATATGTAGGGGCCTGGCTAGGGGCCTGGCCGGGGGCCTGTGTAGGGACCTGGTCGGGGGCATGTGTAGGGGCCTGGTTGGGGGCATGTGTAGGGGCATGCGTAGGGGCCCGGTTGGGAGCATGTGTAGGGGCATATGTAGGGGCCTGGCTAGGGGCCTGGCCGGGGGCCCTATGTAGGGACCTGGTCGGGGGCATGTGTAGGGGCCTGGTCGGGAGTATGTGTAGGGGCCCGGTTGGGAGCATGTGTAGGGGCATATGTAGGGGCCTGGCTAGGGGCCTGGCCGGGGGCCTGTGTAGGGACCTGGTCGGGGGCATGTGTAGGGGCCTGGTTGGGGGCATGTGTAGGGGCATGCGTAGGGGCCCGGTTGGGAGCATGTGTAGGGGCATATGTAGGGGCCTGGCTAGGGGCCTGGCCGGGGGCCTGTGTAGGGACCTGGTCGGGGGCATGTGTAGGGGCATGCGTAGGGGCCCGGTTGGGAGCATATGTAGGGGCCTGGCTAGGGGCCTGGCTAGGGGCCTGGTCGGGGGCAAGAATAGGGGCCTGCCTCTGTGTAGGGACCTGGTCAGGGGGATGCATAGGGGCCTTCCTCTGTGTAGGGTCCTGGTAAGGGACAAGCATAGGGGCCTGATCATCGGCAGCTAGATTTACGGTATCGGAAAAAGAGCTTCTCCCGCTCCCAAGGGAACTACAGTGCACTAAGTCACTCATGGCCCTGCCCAGAAAAGGAAAGATGGAAGTCTCCTTCGGTCTGGACAGATCAGCTGCTGGCTGCTCAGAGTCGAGGATGAGTTTGTGGGCATGTGGGATCAAAGCGCCAACTCTTGCCACATTGTCCATGCGTTTTTGGCTGGGTCTGTTGACCACTGGGTGCCTCGAGTGAAGCATGGAGGAGCAGGTGTCATTTAAAGCAGGGGAGATTGGGCAGCTCTTCCCCTCGAGGCTCTGGTTAGTCGTCTCTTGGAATACGGCGGCGTTCCTGGACTTCAAGTGGCGATCCTCGGACCAATGATAGGCCTGAATCCTGGTCCCAAATTTCCGTGCCTGGCTGCAAGCTGAAGAGAGAGCAGCTTCAGAGGCACCCGTGACTTGTGGCTGCCCCTGGTTGGTTAGCTGTACAAGGGGGGGTGAAGGAGGAAGGAGCCCATTCGGGTTCAGGGAGGATACACCCGTCAACCGCCTGAAGTGCATTGAACTCATCATCAACCTCCCACTCTGGCTCTCAGAGGGAGTTTCCAGCGGGTGTGGGCGAGAGAACCTGCCACTACCGTTGGGGCGAGAGATAGTCTTCGCTAACAACACCAAGCTCCTCAGTGGGCTCGCCCTGCATGGAGGGCACCCAAATTCAAATTCAAAATAAAAATCAAAGTTTCCTTGCATGGTGGGCAACCAAGCTCAATTCCAAACAAAATAGAAAATAATAACAATGCTTTGGTTTGAATTGAATATATTATCTTACTGCCAAAGACAGCGAGAAGCCTTAAAGGCTGGATCCATTATTAGCTCCCTTAATTTCACGCCCCACCAGGCGTTATCGTTACAGCTGCCTAGGATGTTATTGGATTGTTACATGGGTTTCAGCCATCTTTATTTACAGTGCTTGCATCATGGTGAAGGAGGAGAAGTGAAACACTAAACCCTGATGCACATGCCCAGAGTGGTGAGTGACCTGCAGCTCTGGGCTGCTCATTGCCTCCAATTCCAATTCCCCTATTTTCCCCCCAACCCACGGTGGGTTCCCCCATCCCCACCCCCAACCCCCAACCCCAACCCCAACCCACGGAAACCAGGGAGCATACCAAGTGGATTATAAAGTTCTAAGACTTGTCAATGCATCACATTACATTACATTACATTACATTACATTACATGTTAAAGTCTACTTGACACCGCGAGGATGTATGAGACTCTGTGCTTTAAACAAAAAGAAAAAGCACCCACAAAGCATAAAAATCCATTACATCAGGGGTGTGTCGAGGACAAACAAACCAAACTCCCAACCACCGTTTTGGTGGCCAACCACGGTTTTGGTGGCCAACCACCGTTTTGCATATATGCTGAGGGATGGCAAGAGATAAGGATCTGAGCGCAAGTGATGAGTGGGTTAGGTGATGATTAGGATAGGCGATGATGTGATAAGTAGTACACTGTGCACGCATGGGCTGAGGGAATGTACAAGATAAGGTTCTGAGCGCAAGTGATGAGTGGGTTAGGTGATGATTAGGATAGGCGATGATGTGATGGGCAGTACACTGTGCACGCATGGGCTGAGGGAATGTACAAGATAAGGTTCTGAGCGCAAGTGATGGGTGGGTTAGGTGATGATTAGGATAGGCGATGATGTGATAAGTAGTACACTGTGCACGCATGGGCTGAGGGAATGTACAAGATAAGGTTCTGAGCGCAAGTGATGAGTGGGTTAGGTGATGATTAGGATAGGCGATGATGTGATGGGCAGTACACTGTGCACGCATGGGCTGAGGGAATGTACAAGATAAGGTTCTGAGCGCAAGTGATGGGTGGGTTAGGTGATGATTAGGATAGGCGATGATGTGATAAGTAGTACACCGTGCACGCATGGGCTGGGGGAATGTACAAGATAAGGTTCTGCGCGCAAGTGATGAGTGGGTTAGGTGATGACTATAATAGGCGATGAGGTGATGGGTAGTACACTGTGCATGCATGGGCTGGGAGATTATACAAGGTAAGGGACCAAGCTCAAGTTATAGACCAAGCCCCAGTCTGCACACGCATTATAATGATGATGATGATGATGATGATGGTGATGATGATGATGATGATGATGATGATGATGATGATGATGATGATAATAATGATGATGATGATGATGACGATGACGATGGTGGTGGTGGTGGTGGTGGTGATGGTGATGGTGATGGTGATGATGGTGATGATGGTGATGATTGTGCTAATGGTGCTGATGGTGCTGATGGTGCTGATGGTGCTGCTGCTGATGATGATGATGGTGCTGCTGCTGCTGCTGCTGCTGCTGCTGCTGCTGCTGATGATGATGATAATGAAAACTAAGACAAAGACGATGATGGTGTCAAAGGTGATTCATGGTATCTAAGGTCCTGACATACTGACAACGCCAGAGTTGCTTTGAGATTCACTTCCACCACCTGAGTTCCAAGTCTCTTAACCAGTGCTGTTCCATTTTTCTCAACAAAGCAGGTGCGGGGTTTGAATCCCCACAGGTGCACCTGTGCGCTCGCAGTCGCTGTCGACCGCCAAGGTAGCTAAGCCCAGGTCAGGTAGCCGCGTGTCCCCTGCCACCAAAAGACTAGCTCCATTAATCCCACGCCCCACCAGGGGTTCTCATTAATTTTATTTCTTTCCACCTTATAGCCTCAGAACAGCCTAGTTATGCCACTTCACTCAACCCTTTTCACTGTTCGACGAATGGCTCGGTGGCAGAGCTCCTAGAACGACAAAGGTCCCAGGTTCGAAACCCTTTCGGGTGCGATTTAGGGTTCGCAGTCGCTGTCAACAGCCATGGTAGCTTCGTCCAGGTTAAGTATCAGACGGATCCTCACCGCTGGAAGACGAGGTTCCCTTCAAACCATGCCTCACAAGGCATTCTCGTTACTTTTTTGGCGGAGCTCCCTCTTCCAGGGGGCTGGAGCCCCAATGTTTACCCATTTGTCTGTTTGTCCGACCGAAAAACTTGAAGCCCGACACGTCAGCCAACAGTCGCGTAACTAACTCGCTTTGGTCAGCTCCATCGTTGCCACCTTTCGTTCCGTTGCCAACACACTCCGCCAATGTCCTCGTCACTTGCGACGCTGCATAGGACTTGTTTCTTCCAAGCTTGAAGCCCCAGAACAGCCTAGCTCATCCCACTTAACTCACCCTGGACTAGATGAAATGCGCGTGAAGATAGTCTTGGCATCAAAATCCAAATCCTTAGGCTCCAGGGTGAACGTGTTCATCAATCCTTTGCCCTTGATCTGGAAAGAAAATAAGAAAAATATTGAAATAATTAAATCGATACATTTAATTGATCTGGAAAGAAAAGCAAAGATCAATATTTAATGAATTAATTTAATTGATCTGGAAAGAAAAATAGAAGTGGCGCGTCAGGCATGTGCAGAGATGAAACCACAAATGAAAGAATACATCACACAATGTGCGGATGAACCCATACATCACATAAATGTGTGGGTGAAAGCATGCATCAAACTCACATGCCGAGATGATACCACGGATGAAAGAATATATTACACAAATGTGCGGATGAAAAATATGACCCAAATGTGCGGATTGAAGAATGCATCACATTCATGAGCGGACGAAAGAATGCATTGAATTCACAAGCAGAGATGATACCATGGATGAAATAATACATCACACACATATGCGGATGAAAGCATGCATCCCGTTCATGAGCGGATGAAAAAATGCCTTGAATTCACATGCACAGATGATACCACGGATGATACCATGGATGAAAGAATACATCACACAAATGTGCGGATGAAAGCATGCATCATGTTCACGAGCGGATGAAAGAATGCATTGAATTCACATGCAGAGATGATACCATGGATGAAAGAATGCATCACACAAATGTGTGGATGAAAGAAAACATTACAATAATGAGCGGATGAAAGAATGCATCACACAAATGTGCGGATGTCACACAAATTTGCGGATGTCACACAAATGTGCGGATGTCACACAAATGTGTGTTTGTCACACTAATGTGCGGATGTCACACAAATGTGCGGATTTCTCACACATGTGTGGTTGAAAGAATGCATCAAATTCACATGCAGAGATGAAACCACGGATGAAATAATGCATCACATAAATGTGCTGAGATGGAATCTAGGAAGCTGCCCAGAAGATAGCTACAACCTCCATCACGTAGGCAAGGAATCCCAAACCTGCCCCATGGGCTGATGTAGTGATGTACATACCTCCACTCCGGGTGTACTCTGCCAAGGATCGTTGTTACGACCAGCCAATAAAAGTCTGTGTGTGAGTTCAGACACTTGGATGAAGCTGGGCTTGCAAGTACTTTCCATCCTAAAGGCAGGGTTTATGTGTGTGTATGGTTTGTGTGTGTGTGTGTGTGTGTGTGTGTGTGTGTTAGTCTGTTAGTGTGTGTGTGTGTGTGTGTTCAGACACTTGGATGAAGCTGGGCTTGCAAGTACTTTCCATCCTGAAGGCAGGGTTTACGTGTGTGTAGGGTTTGTGTGTGTGTGTGTGTGTGTGTTAGTCTGTTAGTGTGTGTGTGTGTGTGTGTGTTCAGACACTTGGATGAAGCTGGGCTTGCAAGTACTTTCCATCCTGAAGGCAGGGTTTATGTGTGTGTAGGGTTTGTGTGTGTGTGTGTGTGTGTGTGTGTTAGTCTGTTAGTGTGTGTGTGTGTGTTCAGACACTTGGATGAAGCTGGGCTTGCAAGTACTTTCCATCCTGAAGGCAGGGTTTATGTGTGTGTAGGGTTTGTGTGTGTGTGTGTGTGTTAGTCTGTTAGTGTGTGTGTGTGTGTGTGTTCAGACACTTGGATGAAGCTGGGCTTGCAAGTACTTTCCATCCTGAAGGCAGGGTTTATGTGTGTGTAGGGTTTGTGTGTGTGTGTGTGTGTGTTAGTCTGTTTGTGTGTGTGTAGGGTTTGTGTGTGTGTGTGTTCAGAAACTTGGATAAAGCTTGGCTTGCAAGTAATTTAACCCACTCAACCACCCCGTTGTTTAACCACCTTAACCCACTTGCCCACCCCATTATTTAACCACCTATACCAACTCACCCACCTCGTTGTATAACCACCTAAACCCACTGAACCACCTTGTTGTTTAACCACCTTCACCCACTCAACCACCTTGTTGTTTAACCACCTTAACCCACTCACCCAACTTGTTGTTTAACTCGAGCGGCGTCAAGAAGAAGAAGAAGAAGACAGGATCATTGAATACAAAAGATAACGCCTGGAGGGGCGTGGTGTTCAGGGGAACACATTCTTTAAAGAGGTGCTCGCCACTACGTCCTTGGCAGCCCCTCCCCCGCCCCCCCACCCCACCCCACACAAACACCCCAGGGCCCCCCCACCCCACACCACACACCCTACACCCGAGGGCCCCCCTACCCCACACCAAAAAGATAGCCTGATATTAAACGTTTATACCTTCCCAATTGTTACACCTGGGCATCAGGCGCCCGATTTTAAACGTTTCTACCTAACCAAATGGTGCACCTAAGCATATGGCAGCCCGATTACAAAATTACCGATTTGCCCAAAGCCTTGCTGGGCCCAAATCCTTACCGTGCTCAAATCCACATGCATTTCACTGACTGTTCGCTTCTCATGATGCCGATTTTAAAGTTCCCCAGAACAAGCCTGTATGTTTTCAATGAGGATTTTCGCCGATTCTAAAATTACCATGCCCAAATCCATATGCATTTCACTGGTTTGCTGGGTGCGCGAAAGCATTTTAGTGTGTGTGTGTGTGTGTGTGTGCATATGTTTGTGTTTTGTGTGCATGTCTTTGGGGGTCTTTATGTAGCATTTTGGTGCTCCTTGTGACTTATCCCCAACGATGCGATTTAGTGTTAATGGTCGCTGTCAACCGCCATGGTAGCTTTGTCCAGGTAAAGTAGCAGCCCGAAAGGAGCTGCCTGAGTTGCTAAGCGTAGCTCAAACAAGTTCTATGCAGCGTCGCCTGCGACGCTACATAGAACTTGGCGGAGAGTGAACGCGACGGAGCGACAGGTGGCAACGGATGCGAGTTAGTTACGAGACCGTTGGCTGACGTGTCAGGCTTCATCGCGGTCAGATGGATGGATGGATGGATGGTCGGTCGGTCGGTCGGTCGGACGGACAAATGGGTAAACATGGGGCCAATGAAGAGGGGGCTCCGCCAAAAAACAACAGTGGCAACTAGAGGTGACCGCCCCTGTCCCTCCTCCTCCGCCAGTGTGACCGGTGTAACTGGGGGGTCTCTGCTTAGTTGAGGGCGGTAATCGAGGGCGTTACTAACATAGCGTAAGAACATGGAACCAGTAGTGGTAGCGATATCAGTGGATGTTGACGTGGCAGTAGCAGTGGCAGCAGACGTGGTGGTGTGGGTGTCAGGGGCAGCAGATGTGGCAGTAGCAATAAACGTGGCAGTGGCAGCGTCAGCAGATGTGGCAGTGGCAGTGGCAGTGGACAAGGCGGCGAATGCAGCAGTGGTAATAGCAGTGGCAGTAGCAGTGGCAGTGGCAGTGGCAGCAGACGTGATAGCAGTAATGGCAGTTGTAGTAGTCCTTCTGAACACCCATCTTGTGCCCCTTACCCCCCCCCCCACCCACCCCCCCCACCCCCCACACACACACACAAAGCAATCACTTCCTGAACACGCAAAAACAGTCTTGGAACCAAAATAGTCTCAGCGCCAAAGCAGTTTCATCGCCAAAACAGTCTCAATAGGGCATCCCATTCACCAGGATGATGTGTTCATGGTGTAAGGTGGCTGGGGTAGTGGACGTGGCAGAGGTTATAGGCGGCAGTGGTGCTCATCATGTGCCCCCCCTCCCACCCACCCTCCACCCACCCAAAGCAATCACCCCCCAAACACGCCAAAAAAGTCTCAACAGGGCATCCCATTCACCTGGATGCAGTGTTCATGGTGTCACCTAAGATGGAGAATTTGGGAAGCTTGGTTCCAATAAGTCCTGAAACACAAGGCCCCGTGTGCATGCCTATTCTGATCACCACCGGCTGTTGATTGTGGGGCATCACAACCTGTGTAATAACAGCGTGGAGATAGAGATGTGGGCATAGAATGAGCTCCAGGGTCCAGGGTTCACCACCTGCTGATTGTGGGGCATCACAACCTGTGTAATAACAGCGTGGAGATAGAGATGTGGGCATAGAATGAGCTCCAGGGTGCAGGGTTCACCACCTGCTGATTGTGGGGCATCACAACCTGTGTAATAACAGCGTGGAGATAGAGATGTGGGCATAGAATGAGCTCGAGGGTCCAGGGTTCACCACCTGCTGATTGTGGGGCATCACAACCTGTGTAATAACAACGTAGAGTAGATGAGATAAGGGAATATAATGGGCTAGATATGGGGATTGGATGGGCTAGAAATGGGGATTCATTGGGCTACATATGGGGATTGGATGGGCTAGAAATGGGGATTCATTGGGCTAGATATGGGGATTGGATGGTCTAGAAATGGGGATTCATTGGGCTAGATATGGGGATTGGATGGGCTAGAAATGGGGATTCATTGGGCTAGATATGGGGATTGGATGGTCTAGAAATGGGGATTCATTGGGCTGGATATGGGGATTGGATGGGCTAGAAATGGGGATTCATTGGGCTAGATATGGGGATTGGATGGGCTGAAGGGATCATTGGGCTAGATATGGGGATTGGATGGGCTAGAAATGGGGATTCATTGGGCTATATATGGGGATTGGATGGGCTAGAAATGGGGATACATTGGGCTAGATATGGGGATTGGATGGGCTAGAAATGGGGATTCATTGGGCTAGAAACTGGGATTCATTGGGCTAGTTATGGGGATACATTGGGCTAGAAATGAGGATTCATTGGGCTAGATATGGGGATACATTGGGCTAGATATGGGGATTGGATGGGCTAGAAATGGGGATTCATTGGGCTCCGGGAAAAAAATCCAGCCTTGAGTAGCTGAGCATGTTCTTGGCAAAGGCGAGCACTTTGGTAGCACTGTGGACAGGGTCATGCATCTCTAGGATGTACCAGGGTCAAGGGTGTTAGGACGTCTGGCTCAGGGTTTAAACCTGAACAGTAAGCACCGCCCTGTGCACGAGTCTAGTCTTACCGTCTTAGAGTAGCTGAGCATGTTCTTGGCAAAGGCGAGTACTTTGGTAGCACTGTGGACAGGGTCATGCTCCTGCATGATGTTGCAGAAGCCTGTCTCTAGCTCCTTCTCGATGATGCCAGCCGCAATAATGTAGCAGTCCCCTGCCGTCTCCACCTTTTGGACGTCGTGCATGTCGCACATGAGGTCGAAGGGTGTGAACAGCTGGTTCAGAAAGGTCAACACATCTGCAGCCTGAACCTGAGATTGGAAAGATGATAGTCGTAGAGTTGTAAGGACGTTGCCAGGTTTCAGGGTGGTTGCCAGGTGTCAGGGTGGTTTCCAAGTGTCAGGTTGCCAGCTGGATAGCTGCTGTCATTGGGGAGGGCCTTGGGTGCCAGGTTTCAGGGTGGTTGCCAGGTTCCAGGGTGGTTGCCAGGTGTCAGGGTGGTTGCCAAGTGTCAGGTTGCCAGCTGGATAGCTGCTGTCATTGGGGAGGGCCTTGGGTGCCAGGTTTCAGGGTGGTTGCCAGGTGTCAGGGTGGTTGCCAAGTGTCAGGTTGCCAGCTGGATAGCTGCTGTTATTGGGGAGGGCCTTGGGTGAAAGCTTTTCTTTAGGTGCTGCTACTTCGAACACAAGCACTAAATTATGCACCTTGTCGTTTGGGGGTGCTATGTCAAGAGTCTTAAGGGGTTCCTTTGGGGGTCTAGAAAAGGTATTAGTAAAAACCACACAGGACACAAGGAGCACCGTGGTGCTACATAGAGACACTGCATCCTTTCCTGGACACACTGGTGAAATAACAACGAAAATATACTGGTTGTGGTCGCTTTTTATGGGGTAAGTCACCAGTTGATTTACAGGTTGTTGATCTTGTTGTTATTAGGCAAAAAAGGGTATAACTGTCCTGGTGGTTGTCCAGTGACGTCAAGGTTTCCAGGTGTCAGCATGTTGAGTCTTGTTATCAAGCATCAAGAGATTGAATCAAGTACATGTATATTGATTTAATTGTTTTTGTCACTGCCGAAGACGGCAAGCAGCCAAGTTGCAGGCTAACGCCATGCAAAAAAAAAATTGGAGTTCAAACCATCTGGTGGTTGGCGCCAGTGAAAGCAAACGGATCTCCCCCTCAAGCTCACGACTCATAATAAGGCGTACTATTTATTTATATATTTATGCATTTATACATGTATTCATGTATTAATGTATTTATTTATTTCTTCATTTTGTATTTATCCAGATTTATGTTTTTTTATGTATCTCCACAGGTGCCTAAGTCCGAAAACGCCCTAAGTCAATACAAGAATATGATACAGAGCCGTACATGAGTGACCCAAACTGCTCGGAATCGAATTCTGTCAGGCTCATATTGTTCACAAAGGTGTCAGCTATGCGCGCAGCTACTTTTCGTCCGCGTTTGCATCTGGTCGCGAGCAGCCTTGTTCGGCAGGCCGGTGGCAGTACATCAGATGTGCGATAATTAGTGATAAAAATCCACTTCGCGTCATATACGAGGCCGCTCGAACTATTCCGAAGCGAAGGTATCCCCAAAATGGGGGAGTTGGGGTGGGGGTGGTGTGGGGGGTTGGGGGGTGGTGGTTTTGGGGGTGTGATATAGCGTAATGTATTTGTGGTGTGTTTGGATTGGTGGTGGGTGGTTGTTTGTTGTTGGATGGGGTGGGGTGGGGGTGTTTGGTGTGGCTAGTTGTTGTTTGGGGGTGGTGGAGGGGGTGGGGGGTTTTTGTGTGTATTTTTTTTTGGTTTTTTTTCGTTTTTTGTTTTTTCATTTTTTGGGTGGTTTGGTGGGGGGTTGTTTTTGGGGTGGTGTGGGTGTTGGTGATTTTTTGGGGAAGGGTTTTTTGTGGTTTTGTTGTTGTTTTGTTCGTTTTTCTTTGTTGTCTGTTGTGTGGTTTGTTTGTGGTTGTGTTTGGTTTGAGGTTTGGTGGTTGGGTGTGTTGGGGGTGGGTGTGGTGGGGGGTTTTGGTTTTTGGGGTTGTGTTTTTGTTTTTTGTGTGGTTTTTTGTTGGTTTGGTGGTTTTTGTATGTTGGTGGTGGGGGTGTTTTGTTTTTAGGTTTTTTTGTTTTTTTTTTGTTTTGTTTTTTGTTTTTGTTTTTTTTTTTTTTTGTTTGTGGGTGGGGTTGGGGTGATTTGTTTTTTGTTTTTGTTTTGTGTTGTTTGTTTTTGTTTTTTGTGGTTTTGAAAGGTAAAAAGGGTGAGTTGGGGGTGTTGAGTGATGGGGTTGTGTTTATGGTTGAACGGTGGATTATGTTTTTTGGTAGAGTTTATCGTTGTTAATGTGGCGTAGTATTTGTGGGGTTGGTGTGCTTTTTGTGGTGTAGTTGTGTGTTTTTTGAGTTTTTTGGGATCTATTTTGGCTGTTTAATTTGTTTTTTTTGGTTGGTTTTTTTTTTTTGTTTTGTTTTTGTATTTTGGTGGGGTGTTGTTGGGGTTTGTGTTGTGAGGTTGTGTGTTTGTGGGGTGGGGAGTGGATTGGTGGGGTGGGAGGTGGTTGTTGGTTGTGGTGTGGTTGGGGGGTGTGGGAGGGGGGGGGGGGACAGGGGGGAGGGGGGAAAGAAGGGAGGGGAAAAAAAAAAAAAAAGGAGAAGAGAAAAGGAGAAAGGAGAAAAGAAGAAAGGGAAAGAGAGGAGGGAGAAGGGGAAGGAGGAGGTAAAAAAAAAAAGAAGGGGGGAAGGAAGGAAAAGGAAAGGGAAAGAAGAAAGGAAGGAGGAAAAAGGGGGGAAGGGGGGGGGAAGGGGGAGGGAAAAGAAAAAAAAAAAAAGAAAAAGAAGGGAAAAGAAGGGGGAGGAGGAAAGGGGGGGGGAGAAGGGGGGAAAAAAAAAAAGAAAAAAAGGAGGGGAGAGAGGGAAGGGGAAGGGGGGGGAGAGGAAGAAGAAAGAAAAAAAAAGAAAAAAGAGGGAAAGAGGGGGGGAGGGAGGGGGGGAGGGGGGGGGGGGGGGAAGGGAGGAAAGGGAAGGAGAGGAAAGGGAGGGAGAAGAGGAAGGGATAGGGGAAAAGAAGAAAAGGGGGGGGGGGGGGGGGGGGGGAGGAAAGAGAAGGGAGGGGGGGAGGAACCTCGGGAAAGAAAGGCTTTATTGAAACCCCTGTTACAAGGTCTGGATGCTGCGCTTCAGCCTGGCCTAGGAATACTGAATAGCTGTACATCTCAAGATTTCACCTCCCAGTGTCCTACCCACCATGGCCTAGGATTATGGTTTGTGATTTTCAATGATCTACGCCGAAAAACAAAAACTTAGTTCAGAATGATGTTGAAGACAAATAAAAAAAGATTGTTTTTTGAGATTTATTTTCAAAATTTTTAAATTTTGAATTTATGAATTTTCAAAAAACAAAAATTTGTTTCGCTACGCTATATCTCAAGAGATAAGCAAACCTGAGGCCAGCAAAAACTGATTTCAAATTGATGCCTGTGCAGCTTCGGACCAACTTAGGGGACACCCACGAATGTAAATAATCAGTGTTTTTTGGGGCCTTATCTCAAGCTGATCTGCCTGTGTACTGCCTTCCAGCCTTCTGGCAATAAGTAACTGCAGGGAAAGACGGTACACAACATTTTGTACCCTGTGTTCTTTTTAAAAAAAGATTGGCTTGTTTCGGTTGCCGTGCTCCGTAAACGTCATGCGTAAAAACCGGATCGACTTAGGGAGACCCCATAGTAACAAAATACGCATGTTGCACAGGACCTGTTGCCCCCATTTGAGAAAACCCAAATTTGAGTATTCATATGTTGAACTGATGTGGTTGGGCAACTTATTAGCATACAACTTTTTTGTTTTGACTTCAGGGCATAGGCTCAATCCATCTGTATCACTCAGGGTCTGACTTAGGCACCTATGGAGATATTTATGCTTTGTTATTTATTTTTTCAAACCATCCGCTAAATTGCTCAAATTCAAATTCAAATTCAAACCGTCACCTCCGGAACCAATCATCTTTGCTAGGCGATTGCTGCAACGCTCACTGTGTATTGTTCTGCATATTCAAATGTTTGCTGGGCGCATGGAGTACCATCGTTATGGCTGCTGTCAGCTTGTGAACTAGCACCCAAAGCCTTCAGACCCCAAACGTTGCCACAGGCAGCGGTCGCTATACCCGAATGAAAAAAAACTCCAGATTTTACCCGAATGAAAAAAATTACAAATTTTTTGATTGAGGGATTAGCCTGTCAAAACTGTTTGTTTGTGTGTGTGTGTTTGTCCGTGTGTCACAACCTACTTTTCAGGTTTCACTTCAAATCACAAAAAAACGAACAATTATATAAGAGCCCCAATTGGTACCTTAGTAGAGGAGATTTTCCTGACGAACCACTTATGAGCATCGAATGCAGAAAAGGAGCTAAGTTTGTGGTGCTTTTTGGGCCAAAAGAAAAGCGAACAATTAAAATAGGGGTAACATTGTGTCATCATTTCAAATCGTGGGACCATCCAATAAAGGGCGGCCTGGAGGCGCGTCCCGAATGAAATGTTTTATAATCTGATATTCAATTAAAATGTTAATTGGAATAAGTTTATTACTTGTTATCAATTGTCGAATAATTAAATACAAATAAATTGGATTAATTATGAATAATACGATTACATGAATTAATCAAATTAGTGGTTAACTGTTGATTATGAGAAGTTTTAAAAAAATAAATTAAAAATTTATATTTTAATTTAATTTGTTCATTAAAATTTTAAATTGTTATGAATTAGTTCATGAATGAATTAATTAGTTATTAAAATGATTTAAATTAATTTTGATAAGATCAAAATGTGTTGTATTGACTTGAATTGGAATGCATTAAATTGATTTGAATTTATACATTTGAATATTCAATAATTTGGATTTTTGGTTGAATTGAATTCGATGGATGTAGCCTTCATTTTGCCCTACGACAATTGACATTTTTTGTAGTGGTCTGCTTCCAATTGTTTGAAGGAGATTAAACCAAACCGTGCCTGGACTGGTCTTTGTAGATGGTTTTTTTAAAATAAAAATTTTGCCAAGCGTTGATGGACACAAGAATGTAAAATTTAAGAGGTATATTTTTGAATTGTTCGGTCAGAGCCCCAGCCCGCATACAAAGCGTGATGTGGCTTCCATTTCCCCATTTATGGCAATTTCATTCGGGAAAACCCCCCAGGACACAGCCAGCTTGTTGCCTAATACACATCGTATTACGAATTTCGCAGTGTGAATTTTGCGGGCGGTTCGGCATGTGGTTTTTTTTGCCCCCAAATGGGTTTTTTAGAGTCTTAAGTCGGCTGGGCGTGTCCCCCCTGTGCGTGCCGCAGAAATTAACACATAGTCCTCGACCGCGCCTGGACCTTGGCATCTGAATTAATGGTCAACCTCGCTGGCCTTCAAAACCCACTAAGCCACTAAAAACCCCTGAACACATTAGGAGTCCATGCCCCCACCGCGTGACATGGGGGCCCAAATGTCCGAGAAAATAAGTTGATAAGCATAAAGCCCGAGAAAAAGTGGAGAGGAAGGCTGGAATTTCCAAAAGTAGTGAAGTAAGTAGGTTACTCAAGCAGAATAGCTACACAACAATTAGAAAACCTTTTTGATAAGGAATCAATGAAACCCCGCTGCATGGGGAGGCTGATAATCTCTAGTCCATGCCCTCCACCCCATTCCAACGACAACAAGCCACCTGTTTGGCTTGCAGAGTTTGCCTGAGGAATCAGCAGCTCAGTTGGAGAGAGAACACAAAAACCTAATGTACTAATGATACAACTGGGGAAACCCTAGGGGGGGGTCATCAGAAGGCCTAAAGCAATACATACAACATAATATGAATTAATATATAAAAAACTCATGACATGGCCATTCTATGCTGCACCCATGCGCCATGCCATCCAATATACTATGCAGTAGGTACAAACCATACCATGCTTAAATGCTACACCTATGCCCATAACCACAACCTTTAGACATTGTATCATGCATGCCCCTTGGAATACACCATCCATCCATGCCCTATAACTACCACCATGCCATAGACGCCCTAACTCCCCATGCTAACATGCATGTCGGTTTAAAACAAAAACCATACCATTGGCCAGGCTACAAACCCATGGCCAACCACCCAACACCAAATATACCGTTGTAGTCATGCATGTTTGGTATAAAGAACCCCATAACCTGCCCCATGCTTAATGGCTGCACCATTGAGAGGGACCATACCAATTATACCAATGCCTAATGCCACACCATGTTATGCGTCCAACATAACTACCAAGTTTACCATGCATGCAGGGTATAACTCATAACATGGCCATGCTTCCTAAAACGCTGCACCATTGTCATACCATTATCAATAAAGCCATTGATGGAGGTAACAATCAAATTCATAACCAATGCTCTGCTTAACCCATAACCAATTTGGACACAACCCATTTATGTGTGGTGTGATGTGGTAAGTTGGTTGGTGTTTTGGGTGTTTTTTTGGTGTGATTTTGGTGGTGGTTTTTTTTGGTGGCGTTGTTGGTTCTGTTGTGCTGTGTTGTGCTGAGTTGCGTGAGGTGTGGTGATTTTGTGTTGTGTTGTGTGTTGTTAAACAAATGTCCGTGGTTGGTGTCCGTGTGTGTGGTGTGTGTTGGTTGTGGTGTGGGTTGTGTAGTGTCGTGTAGTTGGTAGTGTAGTGTGGGTGGGTGGTGTGGTGTGGTTTGGTGTGGTTGTGATGAGGTATGGGTTTGTGGTGTGGTGTTGGTGTGTGAAGTGTGGTGGTGGTGTTGGTGTGGTGTAGTGTGTGTGGTGAAGTTGTGGGTGTGGTGGGGTTGTGGTGTGGTGTGGTGAGGTGAGGCCGTGGGTGGTGGGTGTGGTGTTGGCGTGGCGAATCATGTCCCCGTGTTGTTTTGTTTGGTGTCGATTTGTGTTTGTGGTATGGTGTTGGTGTGTGGTGGTGTGGTGTGGTGTGGTGGGGTGGTTAGGTGTGGTGGGGTGTGTGGGGGCGTGGTGTGGGGAGTGGGCGTATCATGATCGTGTTGTTTTGGTGTCGAATTTTGTGTTGTGGTATGGTGGTTGGTGCGGTGCGGGGTGGTGGTGTGGTGTGGTGTGGTGGTGGGTGGTGGTGTGGTTTGGTGTGGTGTGGTGTTGCGTGGCGTTATCATGTTCCCGGTGTGGTTGGAGGTGAGGAGTGGTGGGGGTGTAGTGCGAGGGATAATAATGCCGTGTTGTTTGTGCGTTGTGTTGGGTATGATGTGGTGTGGTGTGGTGTGGTGTGGGTGTGGGGTGTGAGGTTGGGTGGTGTGTGGGGTGTGTGGAGTGTGCGGATTCATGTCGTGAGTTTTGTGCGATTGTGTTGTGGTACGGTGTTGTGGTGCGGTGAGGTGTGGTGTGGAGGTGGTGTGGGGGTCGGTGTGTGTGTGTTTGGTCTGTGGTTGGCTGTTGCGTGTGGCGTATAATGTAATGTTGTTTTTTGAGATTTGTGTGTTTTGTTCGTGTATGTTGTGGGTGTGTGTGGATGACGCGTGTGGGTGGTGTGGGGTGTTCTGTTGTGTGTGTTTCGGTGTGGTGTGGTGAGGTGCTGTGGTGTGGTGTGGGGTGAGGGGAGTTGTGGTGGTGGTGTTGTGTGGTGGGCGTTAGGGTGGTGTGTGTGGTGTGGTGTTGTGTGTGTGGTGTTGTGTTGTGTGGGTGGTGGGTGGTTGGTGTGGGTGTGTGGTGTGTGTTGTCTGGTGTGTGAGGCTTTATATGGTACGTGCAGCAGTGTGGTGTGTGTGATGGGTGTGGTGTGGGTGGGTGCTGTGGATGTGGTGAGGAGTGGTTGGCGAGGGGTAGGCTGTATGGTGTGGTAAGTGTGGTTGGGTTGGTATGGTGGAAGTGTGGGTGGTGGTGTGGTGAAGTGTGGTCGTGGTGGGTGAGGTGAGGCGTGGTGTAGGGTGGGTAGTCGAGTGAGTATATGTAGTGTTGTACTGTGTCGATTTGTGTGTGGTATGGTGTGGTGCGGGTGGTGTGGTGTGGGTGGGTGTGGTGTGGTGTGGGTGTGTGTGTGGTGTGGACTAGTATGGTGAAGTGAAGTGTTGGTTGGGTTCAGTGTGTGGTGTGGTGTGGAGTGGTGGGGTGTGGAGTGTGTTGGTGGTGTGTGGTTTGGTGGGTGTGGTATTGACGGGGTATCATGTAGTGCTTGTTTGGGTAGTTGTGTAACAGTAGTGGACTGGTTGTTGTGGTGTGCGGTGTGGGTGGTGTGTGGTGTGTGGGGTGTGTGGTGTGTGTTGTTGGGAGGGTGTGTGGGTTGTGTTGTTGTGTGTTGGTGGGTGTGTGTGGTGAGGAGTGGTATGGTGCGGTTGCAATGCAATGTGGTGTGGTGTTGTGATGTGT
The DNA here is from genome assembly GCA_013435795.1 of Chlamydomonas sp. ICE-L. Lineage (NCBI taxonomy): Eukaryota > Viridiplantae > Chlorophyta > Chlorophyceae > Chlamydomonadales > Chlamydomonadaceae > Chlamydomonas > Chlamydomonas sp. ICE-L. The sequence continues at coordinate 3,443,589 of JACBWV010000660.1, read as the reverse complement.
TGAAGGTATGGTATGTGGTGTGGTGTGGTGTGTGCGGTGGTGGTGTGGTGTGCGGTGGTGTGGTGAGGGTGGATTGTGGAGAGTGTGGCGTGGGTGTTGTAAGGTGTGGTGTGGTTTGGGGTGGGGGGTGTGTGTGGTAAGTAGGTGTGGTGGTGTTGTGGGGAGGAGTGGTGTGGGTGGGTGTGGTGTGGGTGGTGTGGTGTGTGTTGGTGTGGTGTGGGTGGTGTGGTGCATTGGGGTAGTGGTGGTGTTGTGTGGTAGGGTGTGTGGTGTGGTGTTGTGTGGTGAGTGAGGTGAGAGGTGTGTGGCTTAAAAGTGGGTTGTGTTCGTGGTGTGAGTGTTGGTATGTGGGTGTGGTTGTGGTTGTGGTGTGGTGTGGTGTAGGTGTGGTGTGGTGGTGTGGTGTGATGTCGCGGTAGGGGTGGTGTGGTGGGTGTGGGGTGGTGTCGGTGTGGTGTTCGAGTTGGGTGAGTTTATTAGAGGTGTAGTGTACGTGTGGTCATTTTTGCGTAATCTTGTGGGTTATTTTGTGGTGTGGTGTCTTTGTCGGTGTGCAGATTTTTTAGTGATTGACGAAGATGAGTTGTCATGAGTTTTGTGAATGAGTGTGGTGACGTGGTGTTGTTTTGTGTGTGTTGTGTTGTGTTGTGTTTTTGTTTGTGGTGTGGTGGTTGTGGTGGTAGTGTCATTTTGGTCCTTTTGTGGGTGTTATGTCGTGGTGTGGTCTGGTGTGGAGTATGTGGTGATTTGTGAGGCCAAACACACAAACGAACAACTGGTTGCACATGCACTGCCAAACAGCACATTTCATCCCATATACACACACCTGCCATCTCATGCCACTATAAGACACCCCAGGCACCTGCACACACATCGGCTACACGCACGCCACAACAGATTGTTTCCGTACACAGATAACACACAACATGGTAATCCATGCACTACAAGACAATCCCATGGACAAACACAACCCAATCAGAACAACTCACGCCCACACCACCAGGCACCAGGCCCACTACAAGTACAACCAATTCACACATTCACACAGACCCAGACCACTACACACGCACACACAAGGGGCTCGCTGCACTTGTCCACACAGCACTACTACGTACACACACACCTTGCCATCCCCATGCCTACTAAAAGACAATTCCCATGGACCACAACAACACACTCAGGCACTCACCCACACACACTGGCATCCATGCATTAACACCAGCACTCACACCTGGCATCCATCACTACCCAATGCACACACACAAACCACTCAGACCACCCCACTTGCAACACACACATAATATGTCTATCCAACGCGCACAACCCAAACACGTCAACTGAATAAGCCCTGCGAGAATTTGGGCGAGAAGGGGAAAACAATCGAAGAACGGGTCCCTGGCAGATCCTAGCCGCCGCCCGTAGGGGTAACGTATGGCGCGGTGGCGTGGTCCATTTTCGCCTCGGCAATACAAATGGGGGCGGCTTGGCCCATGCTAATATGGTACCTCCATAGTTTTGGCACGCGAAGTCGCTGGTTGCTTAATTTACAGATTCGCAATGTGTGAGCTGAAATGTGCGTTGCCCTTTAATCGTTCATCATGTGCAATCTTGCAAGGCTGGAACCGAAAATTACGTATTGAAGTACAGTACATATCCGTAGGCCCACCGCCAACGCCCCGTCCACCCCACGCACGTCCCTGCGGCTGAGTTGTGGGTGAAGTCCGTGCTAATAATAGCTCAAGTGCCCCAGGGGAATGTTTCGTCCATTGTGATGCTTGCATGTTTCGCCTCGATTTTTTGACGACAATTCCATTCCCAAACCTATGTTTGCGCACATGATTGGATGGTACGAATTTGAAATGATACCAAATGTTACCCAATAATTGTCGCTTTGGGCCCAAAAAGCACAAACCTTAGCTCCTTTTCTTGAATTGCGATGCTCATATGTGTTCTCGTGAGAATATGTCCGTAATCAATAAGTCTTATAATTGTTATATGTTGTATAATGTTTCGTTTTTTTGTGATTACAAGTGAATCCTGAAAAAGTAGTTTGTGACGGACGGACGGACACACACACACACACACACACAGTTTTGACAGGCTAATCCCTCAATCATCATAAAGGGCGCCTGGAGGCGCGTCCCGTATGAAAATGTCTTATATTTGGGATATCTTATATAATGTTTCGTTTTTTTGTGATTTGAAGTGAAACCTGAAAAGTAGGTTGTGACGGACACACACACACACACACACACACACACGGACATTTTTGACAGGCTAATCCCTCAATCAAAAATAAATTTTTTCATTCGGGTATTAAGGGCGCCTGGAGGCGCGTCCCGAATGAAATGATTCGGATTCTTAATTCAATGCATTTTAATTACTTTAATTGAATTGCATTTAATGTTGTGTTATTTTAATTCGATTTATTACTTTCCATTTAATTTAATTAACGTGATATGAATGCATATGATTGCTTTACATTTATCAATTCGAATTGGATGAAATTCGAAGGGCGCCTGGAGGCTTTAAATTAATTTAATTCCAATGAAACGATTGATGATTTAGCATTGTTAACTATAAAGTGACGAAAACGAGAGTTGTTGAAGGGTTGTTGATTTTTAAGCAGTATTGAACGTTTCTGAAATGTAATAAAATGCATGTATGTAGATTGACTTTTTGGGTAAAGAATTTGATGCTAGAAAAAATAGGCCAATCAGGCATCTGGTTGATTTTACGGAATTTGTACAAGGTATTGCATGTTTCGGCCCAGCCCAGACGTGAGCGGTATGTCCCGTCCTGCTGAACGGGCTTTTGACCAGCGGCAGGTGGCGTGGCTTGCCACTGCCCCCGCCCGGTGGCCCCCGCCCCCGCCCCCGCCCCTGCCCCCGGCCCCTGCCCCGCCCCCGCCCGGTGGCCACCGCCCCTGCCCCACGCACGGCCCTGAGGTGGGGTCCGTGGGCTAATTATAGCTCAAGTGCCCGAGGGGAATGTTTCGTCCATTGTGATGCTTACATGTTTCGCCTCCAATTTTTGACGACAATTCTGCTCCCAAACCTGTGTTTGCGCACATGTGTAAGTGGTTCAAATTTGAAATGTTAGCTCAAAACACCCTGAAATCAAATTGTTAACCGTTAATTGTAGCTATTTGGCCCAACCTGAGCTCCTTTTCATGAATTGCGATGCTCATATGTGCTCTGGTCAGAATATGTCCGGTATAAATAAGTCTTATAATTCATCAAAAATATAGAATGTTCAACTTTTTTTATGTTTTTCATAAAACCTGAAAATTTGGTTTGTGACACACGGACGGACGGACGAACGAACGAACGAACGAACATTTTAATGGGGCTAATCCCTCTTCAAATAAAGGGCGCCTGGAGGCGCGTCCCAAATGAAAATGTTTATATTATCATGGATTTAATTAAAATTTTAATTGTATAATTCTATTAATATATAATTGTCTAATTAATTAAATAAATTATATTAATTAATGAATAACATGATTTAAATGAATTAATTGAATTCTTTAAATCGAATGATTAATTACACAGCAGTTATTAATTAATTAATAAGATAATTGATTTTATTATATTTAATTAATTATTAATTTAATTGTATTAATTAATTAATTAAATTGTATTTAATTAATGCATTTGATACACTCAAAATTGAATTGTATTGGCTTGAATTGAATGCATTAAATTGATTTGAATTGTATTCATTTTGATTTAATTTAATTGAATCGATTGATGAAGATTTGTTTACTACTAAGTAAGGACAATTTACATTTTTACGCGTTGTTACATTCGAAGCAATATTAAACGTGCCTGGACTGTCATGTATATTGCCTTTATTGGCAAGCATTTGATGCACACGGAAAGTAACCAATCAGAGGTATGGTTGTTTTGGGGGATTTGTTTCAAAAGTAGTGGAGTAAGTAGGTACTAATAGCAGAATAAGCTACACAACATTAGAAAACTTTTGAGAAGGATCATGACCGCTGCAATGCTGATATCTCTAGTCATGAGCACTCCAACTACAAGCCAACTGTTTGGCTGCAGAGTTTGCTGAGATCAGCAGCTCAGATGGAGAGAGACAAACTAATGTACAATGAGACACGTGGAACCTAGGGGGGTCATCAGAGGCCTAAAGCATACATACAACATATATAATATATATAAACCATGACATGCCATGCTATGCTGCACCATGCCATGCCATACCAATATACTATGCAGGTAGGTACAAACCATACCATGCTATGCTACACCATGCCATACCACACCATTAGACATTGTATCATGCATGCTGGAATACACCATACCATGCCATGCTATACTACACCATGCTAACATGCATGTAGGTTTAAACCAAAACCAAAATCAACAACCCTCCAACAACTCTCTTTTTCGTCACCTTGTAGTTAACAATGCTAAATCATCAATCGATTCATTGGAATTCAATTAATTTGAAGCCTCCAGGCGCCCTTCGAATTTAATCCAATTCGAATTGATACACTTTAAAGCAATTACATGCATTCAAATCACGTTAATTAAATTAAATGGAAAGGAATAAATCGAATTAAAATAACACAACATTAAATACAATTCAATTCAATTAATTAAAATACATTGAACTAAGGATCCGAATCATTTCATTCGGGACGCGCCTCCAGGCGCCCTTAATAGGTAGGGGGGGTATAAAGCCATGTCCTGCACTACACCCACCTCCTTGCACATAGCCGTGAACCCGACGATGTCCTTAAACATGATTGTCACCTGCAGCCAAACAAAGCGTACGTGTATTGGCTTTGTGTGCCTATCACTACTAATTTGAGGGTCCTTGGGACCCTTCTATTCGACTTGAAATGGTGCATTATGGTTGAGAAGAGTTCTGCAGGGGTGCAGATAAGGGAGCCGAAGGCCCCCTATATCTGCAGTGCATGGAGTGCTTGAACATGTCCACATGTGTGTGTTACAGGGTTCAGGTAGTGTGGGCGAATACACTTACACAAATACTCCGACAATATATAGATGTGCTGGTTTTGTGTATCCATGGGGTGCTTGAACATGTCCACATGTGTAAGCTACAGGGTTCAGGTAGTGTGAATAAACACGGAAGCCATGCTGTGAAATGAAACCCCACTCTCTCCTCCCCATCCCAACCCTCTCCTCCCCAACCCAACCCAACCCTCCCCATCCCAACCCTCCCCACCCCAACCCTCTCCTCCCTTCTCCTCCCCAACCCATCCCTCTCCTCGCCCCTCCTTCCCAACCCTTCCCATCCCAACCCATCCCATCCCAACCTGTCCTTACCCACCCAACTCCAATCCACCCCACACACCCAATCGTTGACTGACAGAAGGTCACCATGCAGCGGGAACCAGAAACATGGTGGTTTCCTTTTGTATTATTGATGGTGCTAAGTATGGGTCGGCTATGTTAGATAATATTAGTGAATACATAATATTATAAAATATTATATAATATTAGTCGGACGAGCCGTCTCATCAGAATTTCGAATTTATTTAAACAACTATTATTATTGGGACACTATAATAGTATTAATTAATATTATGTTTTGAAACACGTATATTAGTTGCTGTTAGTGATAAGAAGCAAGCTCTCCCACATGCTTCATTGCTACCAGTGAGGTTCCACCTACTGATCCACCTACTGCTGCGGTTCCAGCGAATCTGTTACCCATTTAGAGCTAACTGCAAAACTAAGAAACAAATTTCGAAACACCTTAAAGAACACACTTCTTACACAGAAACAGAAGCACATTCAGAAACACACTTTGAAACACAAAAATACATGCAGAAACACGCTTAGAAACACAGAAACACACTCAAATACACATAAACACATACAAAAACACTCCTTACGTCTTGGTGACTGGAAGCCAGCTCTCCTACATGCTTCGGTGCTTCGTTTGTATTGGACACAGAGAAGAAGTCGATGATATGGCGGGGGTACGTCTCAGCCATGATGGTAAGCTGAGCCTCTGTGAGGTTAGACAGCTTAATCTGAGCATTCTCACGCTCAGACACATCATCTTGGATAATCATCAGGCTGCACACACCCTCTTCATGATCTGTCACGCATTTGATGGTCACCTCTATCCAGACAATGGGAGGTTCCTGTACAGAGAGTTGTAACACGTGTCAGCTAATGGCAACCACCAGAGCGCCATACACCCTACTATCATCACCATCACCGTCACCACCACCATCACCGTCACCATTATCAGTTCATCACCATCACCACCACTGTGCACAGATTGTTGTAACGCGTGTCAGCCAGGGTACTTCCAAGCTCGCGCTTTTGCGCCCTGGCGCGCTGCCTTTTTGAGCCCCACTGCACGTTTCCCGCAGTTTTTTGCAACCCCCTGTGGGGACAGCAAGCAATTTTTGCGCTTTTTGCACTACAAAGCGCAGTTTTGTTTTTTACAAGTGCGCTAAAGTGCTGGCCAATTTGGTCAATGGAAGTGCCCTGGTGTCAGCTTGGGGCAACTACCAGACTGTCATACAATCTACTATCATCAGAATCACCACCACCACCACCACCATCATCATCATCATCATCATCATCATCATTATCATCATCATCTTCACCATCATCTTCACCATCACCATCATCATCATCATCATCATCATCATCATCATCACCATCACCATCACCATCACCATCACCGTCACCATCACCATCACCATCACCATCACCATCACCCCCACCCCCGCACTGCTATCAGCAGCAGCAGCAGCACCACCACCACCGCACTGCTACCACCATCACCATCCACCTCCTTGTCCTCATCCTCATCATCACCACCACGTGTAGACCACTTACCCCTGGTATGTCTTCTGGCAGCTCTTCTGGCAGCTTGTCTGGCAGCTCGTATGAATGAGGATATGGGACGATATCAAAAGTACTCATGCCAAAGTTGCTGCTGTCTGTGATCGTGGTCACCTCGGAACGTTTTGTAGTACTGTTAAGCGCCACGGTGTTCGAGTCATTTGCTCCTTCAAAGCAAACGCGAGATGCAGCCATTTCACCTGCCGTCCTTGACACTTTCACTCCCTTACCACTTTCAAGAGACATTGGTCTATGAACACGGTCACCACGCACTGGCTGGAGCATCGACTCCGTTTTGGGGTTGACTTTGGATCCTGTATGCAGAGGGTGGGGAGGAGGGCCGGGCGCAGGGTGGGGGTGACTGAGTGGGGGGGGTGAGCCACAGGTGGATTGGGGACAAGGATATGTACACAATACTGGAGCATCGGCTCCAGCTTGGGTTTGACTTTGGATCCTGCAGAGGGGTGGGGAGGAAGGGCGCAGGGTGGGGGGTGACTGATTGGGGGGGGGGGGGGGGGGGGGGGGGGGGGGGGGGGGGGGGGGGGGGGGGGGGGGGGGGGGGTGAGCCACAGGAGGATTGGGGACAAGGATATGTACACAATACTGGAGCATCGGCTCCAGCTTGGGTTTGACTTTGGATCCTGCAGAGGGTGGGGAGGAAGGGCGCAGGGTGGGGGTGACTGAGTGGGGGTGATTAGCCACAGGAGGATTGGGGAAAAGGATATGTAAACAGTACTGGAACATTGACACCAGCTTGGGGGTTGCTTCGGCTCCTGCAGAGGGTGTGGACGAAGGATCCAGGGTGGGGATGGCTGAGTGGGGTGGGACGTAGGGGGGGTGCAGGGGGGACAAAGAGAGTGTTTGTAAAGGGGGTGGGGACGGGCGGCAGGAAGATTTAGGGGAAAGGATAAGTACACAAATCTGGAGCATTGACTCCAGCTTGGGGGTTGCTTCGATTCCTGCAAAGGGTGACAAAAAAGCTGAAGTGAAGGGGAAGAGGTAGGGAGAAGGGGAGTATGTGTGTGTGTCAGTGCGTGTGGGTGGGTGGGGAGGGAGGATCGAGGGTGGGAATATTTGGGTGGGGTGGGGGGAAGTGGAGGCAAGGGGCGAGAAAGAGAGTGTTTGGATGGGTGGGGGTGGGGAGTAGGAAGAGGACGGGAAAGTAAGGGAAAGTAAATATCTCAAAGAGGAAATATTATTCCTTTTCTTTTTTCCCCTCCCTGTTTTCCTCCCAAAACAGGATCCTTATTCCGATTGTGGTCATTTGTAGTTTGGTCATCTAGTCAATTTCGGTAAAACAAAAACAAAAAACCTTTTTTTTAGGTTTCTTATTCAGAGAATTTTGGCCAAAACGGGGTCCTGTATTCCGATCGGAATATATTCCGGAAAAAAATATCCCTGTGTCTGCTTGCACTGGTGAATAGCTACTGTGGGATTTTTTTCAGCATACCACTACTGCGGAAGGGTGACACAAACGTAGTTACCTGATTATTTTGGGGTTGGCGGGGGGGGGGGGGGGGGGGGGGGGGTAAATGCATATATGATGGATTACGATATGTCAAAAGCATCGTACAATATATCGCATGCTATTGTGCGATATGTAGTGTATGATATGATATATCATCGATGTATTGTATGTCATATCAAAGATCATGCAATATCCTATGATATATCTGGCGATAATCTCCTTCGAAGCAAGACGCTATTGACAACCCTAGTCATATCACATTACATCATACGCATCTGCTGAAAGCTCATTACTTACCTGGCCCTAGCGTCCTGGATTTGTAAACTGCCATGGCCTTTGAGTTGTGTGATATGCAGGTTGAAGTTACCCACTGGCCGGGATTCGCATTTGAAGTCAATGACTGTCCGGGAATCGCGTTTAAAGTCGAAGACAGGCCGGGAGTCACGTTTGAAGTCGATGACAGGTCAGGAGTCGCGTTTGAAGTTTATGACTGGCCGGGAGCCATATCCCAGCTGTCCATCTCCCTTATACTTTCCTTGGAATTCAGCTGCCTAGCTAGGTCAGAAGTTTCCGAACCAGGTGACATCCTTTGTAGCCCACAAGAAGAATGGACCCATGTAGATGTGGGAGACCTAGGAGTGGGATCGGATTTAGGACAATCAGAGGATACCATGATGGACTGTAACCTCACAATTCCCGTAGGGCTTTGCCCAGATTGCTCGGGTTCCAGATCGCAGAAGTCATCAGATCCCTGGTCAGTGCTCCTTGGTCTGGGGGTGTCGTACTCTCTGGGCACTGGAGCCACATGCTTCCACACGAACCCTTTTGTGACGTTGTCCACGATATCAAGGACAAAGGCATCCAAGTCTTCGCCGACCGGGTGGCTAACCAACTTGGACCACGCCACTTCTTGAGCTAGGGAGCCAGCAACACTTTTCTCTACCAAGTCCCCATGGTAGATCCGGCTAAAATGGTTCTGCCTTGTGACTTCCATGTGCCCAACCCGTGCCCCGTCAAGACCTTCCCCCGGAATTGGAATTCGGCAAACAGTGACGATCGTTGGCATCTCATCGAAACATATATCACCCTGCATGCAGCACAGGATGGAATGTGGGTGGGTGGGTGGGTGGGTGGGGTGGAGTGGGGTGGATTGGAGTGGATTTGGGTGGGTTGGGTTGGGTTGGGTTGGGTTGGGTTGGGGTGGGGTGGGTTTGTGTGGGTTGGTGTGGGGTGGGGTGGGTTGGTGTGGGTTGGTGTGGGGTGGTATGGTGTGGTGTGGTGTGGTGTGGTGTGGTGTGGTTATTAGCTACATAAGTACATAAGTACATAAGTACATAAGTACATAAGTACATAAGTACATAAGTACATAAGTACATAAGTACATAATAAGTACATAAGTACATAAGTACATAAGTACATAATAATAAGTACATAAGTACGTAAGTACATAAGTACATAATAATAAGTACATAAGTAGTCACCAAGTCATAAAACGCTTGAGAGCACCGCAATTCATGCTGACAGTGGTGTGGTGGTGGGTTTGTTGTGGTTGGTGTGGTGTGGGTGTGGTTGTGTGGGTGTGGTGTGGTGTGGTTTGGTGTGTTGTGGTGTTGGTTGTGGTGGGGGTGTTGTGTGGTGTGGTGTGGTGTGGGTGTGGTGGGGTGTGGTTGTGGTGTGGTGTGTGGTGTGGTGTGGTGTGGTGTGGTGTGGTGTGGGTGGTGTGGGTGGTTGTGGTGTGGTGTGCGTGTGGTGTGGTTGGTGTGGTTGTGGTGTGGTGTGGTGTGGTGTGGTGTGGTGTGGTGTGGTTGTGGTTGCGTGGTTGTGGTGTGTGTGGTGTGGGTGGTGGGTGGTGTGTGGTGTGGTGTGGTGTGGTGTGGTGTGGTGTGTGGGTTGTGGGGTGGTTGTGGGTGTGGTGTGGTGGGGGGGGGTGGTGTGGTGTGGTGTGTGGTGTGGTGTGGTGTGGTGTGGTGTGGGTGTGGTGTGTGGTGTGTGTTGGTTGGTAGGATGTGCTGGTGGGTGTTGGATTGTGGTGTGGTGATGGTGTGGTGTGGTTGTGGTGTGGTGTATGGTGTTGTGGTGTGTGGTGTGTGGGGTTGTGGTGTGGTGTGGGGTGTGTTGGTGTGTGTGTGGTGTGGTGTGGTGGTGTGGTGTGTGGTGTGTGGTGTGGATGGTTGGGTGTGGTGTGGTGGTGTGGTGTGTGGGATGTGGTGTGGTTGTGGGTGTGGGTGTGGTGGTGTGGTGTGGTGTGGTGTGGGTGTGGTGTGGTGTGGTGTGGTGTGGTGTGGTTTGTGGTGTGTTGTGGTGTTGTGGTGTGGTGTGGGTGGGTGTGGGTGTGGGTGTGGTGGTGGTTGTGGTGTGGTGGGTGGTGTGGTGTGGTGTGGGTGTGGTGTGGTGGGGTGTGGTGTGGGTGTGGTGTGGTGTGGTGTGGTGGTGGTGTGGTGGGTGTGTGGTGTGGTGTGTCTGGGTGTGTGTGGTGTGGTGTGGTGTGGTTGTGGTGGGGTGGTGGTGTTGTGTGGTGTGGGTGGTGTGGTGTGTGGGTGGTGTGTGTGGTGTGGTGTGGTGTGGATTGGTGTGGTGTGTGGTGTGGTGTGGTTGTTGGTGTGGGTGGTTGGTTGGGGTGGGGTGTGGGTGTGGTGTGGTGTGGTGTGGTGTGGGTGGATGTGGTTTGGTGTGTGTGGTTGTGGCGTGTGCTGGTGTGGTTTGTGTATGTGGTGGTGGTGTGGTGTGTGTTGGGTGTGGTGTGGTGTGTGGTGTGGGTAGGATGTGGTGTGGTGTGGTGCTGGTGTGGGTGTGGTGTGGTGTGGTGTGGTGTGGTGTGGTGTGGGTGTGTGTTGTGGTGTGTGTGGGTGTGTGGTGTGGTGATGGTGTGGTGTGTGTGGTGGGTGTGTGTGGTGTGTGGTGTGGTGTGGTGTGGTGTGGTGTGGTGTGGTGTGGTGTGGTTGCTGTGTGGTGTGTGTGGGGTGGTGTGGTGTGGTGTGGTGTGGGTGCGTTGCTTGTGGGTGTTGGTGTGGTGTGGGTGTGGTGTGGTGTGTGTGGTGTGGGGTGTGTGGTTGTGGTGTGGTGTGGTGTGGTTGGTGTGGTTGTGGTGTGGTGTGTGTGGTGGTGTGTGTGGTTGGGTGTGGTGTGTGTGTGGTGGTGTGGTTTTTTGTGGTGTGGTGTGTGGTGTGGTTTGTGGTGTGGGTGGTGTGGTGTGGTGTGGTTGTGGTGTGGTGTGGTGTGGTGGTGGGTGTGGTGTGGTGTGGGGTGGTGTGGGGGTTTTGGTGTTGTGGTTGTGGTGGTGTGGTGTGGTGTGGTTGTGGTGTGGTGTGTGGTGTGGTGGGTGGGTGGGTGGGTGGTGTGGGGTGGGGGGTGGGGGTGTGTGGTTGTGGTGGGGGGTGTGGGTGTGGTGTGGGGGTGTGGTGTGTTGTGGTGTGGTGTGGTGTGGTGTGGTGTGGTGGGGGTTGTGGGTGTGGTGTGGTGTGGGTGGTGTGGTGTTGGTGTGGGGGGGTGTGGTGTGGTGTGGGTGGTGTGGTGTGTGGTGTGGGGTGGTTGTGTGGTGTGGGTGTGGGTGTGGTGTGGTGGGTGGTGTGGTGTGGTGTGGTGTGGTGGTGGTGTAGTGTGTGGGTGTGCGTGCTGGTGTCGTTGGTGTGTTGTGGTGTGGTGTGGCGGTGGTGTGGTGTGGTGTGGTGTGGTGTGGTGTGGTGTGGTGTGGTGTGTGGTGGTGTGTGTTGTTGTGGGTGGTGTGGTGTGGTTGTGGTGTGGGTGTGTGCGGGGTGTGGTGTGTTGTGGGTGTGCGGTGCGTGTGGTTGTGGTGGGGGTGGGTGGGTGTGGGTGCGGTGGGTGCGGTGCGGTGGTGCGGGCGGTTGCGGTGCGGTGTCGGTTGCGGGCGGTGTGCGTGGCGGGCGGTTGTGCGGTGCGGTGCGGTGCGGTGCGGTGCGGGCGGTGCGGTGCGGCGGTGCGTGTGCGGTGCGGTGAGGTGCGCTGCGGTGCGGTGCGGTGCGGTGCGGTGGCGGTGGGTGCGGTTGAGGTGCGGTTGCGGTGCGGGTGCGGTGCGGTGCGGTGCGGTTGGGTGCGGGGCGTGCTTGTGTTGCGGTGCGGTGCGGTGGTGTGCGGTGCGGTGCGGTTGGTGTGCGGTTTGGGTGCGCGGTGGTGTGCGGTGTGCGGTGCGTGCGGGGTGCGGTGCGGTGCGGTGGTGGGGCGGTGGGGGGCGGGGTGCGGTTGGTGCGGTGAGGTGGGGCGGTGGGGCGGTGCGGTGCGGTGCGGTGGGGGCGGCGGTGGTGCGGTGCGGTTGGGTGCGGTGCGCTCGGGCGGTGCGGTGCGGTGCGGTGCGGCGGTGGGGGGCCGGTGCGGTGCGGTGCGTGTGCGGTGCGGTGCGGTGCGGGCGGTGCGGTGGGTGGGGTGCGGTGCGGGGGTGGGTGCGGTGCGTGTGGGGTGGGGGCGGGTGGGTGGGGGGTGGGTGGGGTGGGGGGTGGGGTGGGTGTGGGTGGGGGGTGGGTGGGGTGGGGTCGGGGGTGGGGTGGGGTGGTGGGTCGTGGGGGGTGGGCAATGAAATGGAAATGAATGGAGCAAGAAAGCTGAAGAGACATGCCATGCCTTGCAACATGTGCTGCAAAAGAAATATAGGTAAGCATGGTAGGTAGCAAATAATTGCTGGCGAAGACATGCCATGCCTTGCCAACATGCAATCATTGCTATTTTTGGGGGTAATCTCCACCCGTTTATTAGCTTTGATAGCGGGGGGAGAGAAAAAAAGGTCCACCCCCCGGCAGCGAATGCATAACACGTATATCGGCACGCGCGATATTATAATGTTTATTCCCGTTTTGGTCCATCGCGCCCCCCCAGGTGGTTAATGTTTCCAGGTTCCCAATGCTACACCTGGGCATTCAGGCGCCACGATAAGTAATGTTTCCACCTCCCCCAAGCTACAACTGGGCATCGGGTGCCACTTTTTAATGTTTCCAACTTCCCACATGCTACACGGGCATCGGGTGCCACGATTTTAATGTTGAACAGTTCGAGGGCATCGCGCGTTTCACCAGCAAGTGTGGTGAGGTGGCACCTGGGGACAGCCCGTTGCACTAGCACGCGACGACCACGCGACGACCAGCACCGACAATTCAAACAAAATAACAGACCCGACCCCGCGGTTACTGTCCTTGCCGTCGTATCAATTGACGAATTCTTACGAAGCACTCAAGGATTCCATCATTTAGGCGTCAGGTTGCAAGTGCAGAAGAGAAGGTGATTTGCTGACCCCCCCCCCCCCCCCCCCCCCCTCCCCCTCTCCCCCTCTGACAGTGTCGTGATTGATGATGATGGCACCGCCGATGATACAGCGGAGAACGCCGGGGTGCTATCCGCATTAAATTTTTGGCCTTGACCGAATTTTGTGCGCCAGAGTGTTTGGACTGTGCGCGGAATTATGATCTTGTCCGTAAATCGTCTAGCTTGCTTGCTTGCTTGCTTTGTTGCAATATAGCTGTCGTCGTTGGGCATCCACCACAGGCCTTGACCCGTATGTGCGTCAGAGAGCACTGATGATCTTGTCTCGAGAATTGTCTGGCTTGCTTGTTTGTTGGCTCGATGTCGTCTTTTAGCTGTCAACGCCTAAGCAACCTCCATCTTGGGCCTGTCGGGATTGTCCTGGTCTTGCGTGAGACAATGCTTCTATAATTTGCTGATCCCATCCCCCACCTCCTCCCCATCTCAGGTCCCCAGCCTTCCCCCCCTCCAGCTGCTCCTCCCCCTCCCCCTACTCCCCTCCTCCCTGTTACCTCCTCTCCCTGCTGTTCGTCTGGTCGAAGTCGAACTCCGTCAGAGCTACGCCGACCCTGCTCATGCTCAGGTTGCTGATGCTGATACTGATATCATCCCGCCATCAAGCCTTCCCTCCCCTCCCCTCCCCAGCACCCCCTCTCAAACCTACCGAAACTTAATAATTTAATGTGCCTGCCGATACTGGCACGGGCAAGCCAAAAAGGACGCCCGAAATTGAAATGAAAATTGAAATTGTTACATCCAAGAAATATAAATAATCTAGGGACGTGAGATACGCCCGATATATATGTTTCCACCTTGAAAAAGCTAACCTGGGCATCGGTGCCACGATTTTTAATGTTTCCCCATTCCACTCAAACTCTACACCTGGGCGCGGTGCCACGATTTTTAATGTTATGCCAAATCTTATGCATATCCCTGCCCCCCGGACCCCCCCCCCATGCCTAAAAAACTGGGGAGGGCTGAGTAAAAAGTTAGCAACAAGTTCAAGGCAGTGTCGCGCAACGCTAAATATTGTGGGGCTGATGCGACGGAAGCGAGAGGTGGCAACGGAAAGCGAGTTGTTACGAGACCGTTGGCTGACGTGGGTGGGTGGGTGGGGGTGGGTGGGGGGGGTCGGATACGTGCATCAAAATTAATGTGGCGCATGCATGCGCGCACCCTGGAGCAGAAAACGAGTCCAACAAAACCATCAAAAATAGTAACCGAGTCTCCGCTTTAAACTAATTTCCCGCATTTCTTCGTCCCAATGATTGAACCTGGTTGCGGTCGCGAACAAGTTCCAGTGCCCACGCGTCTCGTGACGAGTTCCTTCTACTCATCTGTGAATATGGTGAAGTGCGACCCGAGCCCTGCTTCGACTTCCGAACGCAGGCTAAGAAGACTAGATTCAATGAGAAAACTCCGGTTCCGCTTTCAAGTTGCTTCAGGGAGGAGTATTGGCTCTACGCATTCGGAAGTCGCTTTAGAAGATAGGATATCAAAAAATCCAAAGGCGGAGCTATCCATGGAGAATGGGAAAAGAAATGGTACTATGACACAAAGTAGAGGTGCAGAGTACTGTCACCTATATTGTTTTGAGTTTTTTTGCTGTAGCGCTGGGTCAGGATGATGTTACAGCACACCGACTGGAAGGTCTTCATGCAATTCGATGCTGCATGCTGCTTCTATCAGCTGTATAGCGGTGCTCTCACGCGTTTGACTTGGTGACTACTTATGTACTCCCTTAGAACTATCGGCTCTCCTGAGCCAGCTCCCGTGGGACTGAGTCATCTGAGATGACTCAGTGACATTCCTGTCACCTAGTTCTGATTCCTGTCTCCTACGGTCTGATCTGTACCCTGTTAGGGTCCTGTCTACCGTCTCCTTTCACCACAGGTGCCCCTTATGGTTCCTGTGTCTGTAACGTTATCCTTGTCTTCGTGTATAGATTGGTTTTGCTCTGTTCCGCTGCTTTAATCTACGTCCACTCTACCGGAGTGATTTCAAGCTGATAGGTTATTGGGCTCCTCATCACTACCACTGCTTTGATAATGCAACTTCCGCGAGGGCCTCTGCCGGCTTTGTGAAAACTTGCCAAACTTAATGGTTGTTCATGGGCTGTGGGATCCGCAGTGTCATGTGAGCAATGGATGCGGACCGAATCCTCCCCAAGGGGGTGAAGGTTCTCTAGATTGGCTAGACGACTGCGCGCCAGCCGGCCTCTGCTGCCGGAGAGGAGGGTCCTTCCGCCATCAAGGAAGTAAACCCCCCCCGATCAATCCTCAACTTTACGGTTCCTTCTCTCAATTTCGACGCCTGTCTCTGATGTTGAGGATGTCCTGATGAAGCTGTGTTGTTGTACAGACCACGATCTCCGTTGTGCACTCAGACCCGCAGCCTCATTGCGTCCCCTTCAATTATGATGAAGACTACTCTACTACTACTGATGATGAGGAGGACTTGAAGAGTCTACGAGTGTCTGACTTCGGTGGCGTGACCCATCTGCTGCTGCCACTCGTGTCTTGAGACTTCCGCTGTTTCGCCGGTGTATGAGCCCCCTGATCAGCAGATGCCTAATCGAGAGCTTTCGCCTGTGTATCAGCCTAGCCTTCGTCGGCGCCTCCCTTGAGGCCTGTCCCCCGGCTTACCCGGAGGGGTCTAAGCCCACTTTCTTGAAGGGCTTTGCTTCTTTTCCTCTGCATCTGCCCCCATGGAGCGTGGCCCCGGCTACCACACTCGCTCTCGCGAGGCTGCTGTTCTCCTCTGCACGCACCTTGCTGCTGGTGCCTCCCTGGAACCCCTCCGCCTCCGCCGGTGGAGCTGCATCCTGCCCCTGGCCCTCCTCCCATGCGCATACGCGGTCTGCGCACTTGGGGCATCTGCCATGGCGGATCTCCTCCGACTTTAACCTTCGGGACTACCGCCTGATCACATGGATCGACGGGATGGTGAGTCCTTGAACCGCTCTTTGTACGGTCGGAATGGATATGCAGGCTACAATGGCAAATGTTAGTGTGAGCTGAGGCATCGCGATGGAGGCTTTCTCGAGCTGGTACAGGTTGCGTTCTTTTCTTGGTCCAGTCACTTCTGGGATTCTGATACCCCAGATCATGGTGTTTCCTTTGGTGGTACGAAACGTAGTGATCACGAGAAGTTGGTTATAGTTTGTGCGAGTGCCTGTTCCTCTGTGTCCTGTTAGCCCAGATTTCGAGCTGCTTATGAGTTTGCGAGGGTCCATTCCTGTGATTAGGAACATAGACGCCAGTCGTCTGACGCTGGTCTTGCTGCGGAGTAATTCATGGACATTCGTTAGGTCCCTTGGCTCCTGTCCCTTCTGCGATTGGAGCTGGGTCTAATACCCTCATTCATGGTGAGTCTCGGTTTGATCCGCACTGTTGGGGTTCAGTGACTGCCTCTCGAACGTCAGGAGTTCATGTGTTAACTATGATGCTGCGAACATGGAGGACGATAGGTCAAGGTATACCAGGACTTGCCACCCTCGGGATCCTTTTGGATATCCGGAAGACGCAGTCTGATATGCCCTGCCTCAGAGTCCCTCTCATGGTATCGAACTTCAAATGCGCACATGGGCCCTTTGACGGTCGATGATTTCTTTCGCATGGTTCGCAGTTCTGTGCAATGACTCCGCAGTGCTGGACATCCTGTCAATCAGCGCACGCCATGGAAACCATTGTGAATGGGAACCCGTTTGATCCGATTTGAATCGCTGCGGATCCAGTACGGTATGATGTTGGCTAACAGACAGACTGTAGATTACTGGTCTTGTCTGGAGGCATATAGGTCTCTCGACATTGAACATGCTCTCCCCAGGTCCGACTCAGGCATCCTGGTTGGTTCCAGGACGCTCCCCAGGTTCCTGCCAATGCTGCGTTTCACGCGTGGGCAGGGATCTGGTTCAGGGTTCTGGTTCCAACAAGCGACGTCTGGATGCACTTGGGGCCCCACGCTCAGCAAGACGACACCCCGGAGGATCGCTGTTTCACGAAGCATCCGCAACTGCGTAAGACCAAGCCTGGTGCACCGGTTACAATCCGGTGCCCATGGCTTGGCCCTTCCAGGTGTGCTTACTCCGCGGCAGTGGCCTCCTTGCAGGCTCAGATTGATGGGTATGCTTTGGACAAGAAATAGGAGGTACGCTCTGTCCTTTTCTCTTGCACTGCGAAATTTTAAATGTCTGCAGCCGAGCCTGTCTGAGGTGTCTGGATTTGATTCTGGAGCTGGGATGTCAATCACAGGTGATATGTCTTTGTTCACTGTGTTTCATGCTTTGAGACTGGGCAGCAGTTAAATTTGGTGATGTGTGGTCAACGGTCTGTGGGTCAGGGTTCTATTGTGTTATGTAGTGATTGGTTACCAACACCAATCACTTTAACCAATGTTCTCTACATCCCACACTGTCCGGTGAACTCATGTCAGTAAATGCTGTTGCCATGCTCACAACGGCAAGATTTTTTGATAGTCTTAGTTGTACTGCCACAGGGCTCTTCTGTTCGTGGTCTTTCCCTGCCTCCAGTGATGGGTGTACAAGTTGCATGTAGGCCTGTCACCACCCTCGTGGCCCGTTTGTATGGTGCTGAAGATTATCCAGCTTTTGCTCTTGATGTTGATGAGGATGGTGGAGTTGTGATCCCTACCACTCTGAATGGTTGTGGCTATAGGCGGCTGGGTCACCCTGGCTATGATGCCATGCACGACCTTGTAAGGAAGGGTTTGGTTCAGACTACCCCTCCCTCTCCAACAGGTGCAAAGACGTCTAAGATCCCATTGTGATGCTTGTCAGAAGGCAAAGGAAAACGTATCCCTTTTCCTAAAGAAAGCAAAACTAGGAAGTTGCCCCAACAACCGCCTTCACTTGGACATCATGGGGCCATTTAATATAGGGCTTGCGTGGGGGTTTATGTTCTGTGTCTCACTGACCAATACTCTGGCTATGCTGAGGTCTGTGCTTGAGAACCAGGGATGAAGCTCCCTTAGCAGTTCAAACTACCATCCTCAGATGGATGACTCAGCTGCAGGATTTGTTTTCAAGTGTCTTAGGTCTGACAGGCTAAGGAATTTATAGGGAAGTGGTTCGGGATTGGTAGTAGATCGGTTGGTGCTGTGCAATGTTCCAGGCTTACACTGCCTAGCAGAAGCGACTGTGGAACGGTACAATGGGGTCCTTCAGACGTAGCTAGGAGCTTCACTTAGCGTCTAAGCTCACTAAGTCCTTCTGGCCCTATGCCTTCCTCGCGCGCTGTTACCTACGCAACCGGCTGCCTAATCAGGGTGACAAGACTCCTTATGAGTTGTTCTTTGGGGTTCTACCTGTGTATCGTTATTGCGCGTGTTCGGGTGCCCATGCTATGTTACCTTAGTAATGGGAAGAAGCGCAATAGTTGACGAAAGGGCGTTATCTGGTAGAATGGTTGGGTATTCTCTGGTGAGTAAGGGTTATTTTGTTTGGGTTCCGGTTGCGCCAGGTGGTAGAGAGTCGTGATGTGTCTTCTATGAACAGTTTAGCTATACTGTATACCTAGGCTTTTCCTATGATGGATCTCAGTATTTTTCTCGCCACCCTGCCGCTATCATCGGTAAAGGGCTTGTACTACTGAGCAATGTCCTGGGCCCTTTAACAACCCCGATTGTTGACCGCTTACGGTCATGGGATGACGATGGTCCCCGGCCAGGGAATGATGGTGCTGTATCGCGTTGGCGGCATGGGCCAGGGGGGGGGGTCTGATGTTCCTTCAAGCTCTAATTTATTGAATCTCAGGGGGCGCCGGGCCTTCCCTGCGCCACGTTTCGTCGGTGAAGTCGTAGGATTAGGACAGCCTCGGGTTCATAGTGGAACCTAGTACAGGTCCACTGCCCATAGTCGCACCCCCCGTCACATATCGGATAGCTCGCGGGAGTTGTTGATCACTTCACCCCCCTGCTATACCTGGTGGTTATACCGACGGCATTGCGACGAGATGTGGCCGTCACAGGATGTGAGTGATGACCTGAACACTGGTCCGGGTGCAGATACTGCGTATGGTCGGGGTGTTCCAGGTACCCAGGCTTCGACGATTTGAGGCAAGGAGGCCGGCCTTGTTCAACCCCGCATGAGTGCTGGCTGGGGCTTTATTCACGGTTACTGCTGATACTGCTGATATCACCCGCTGCCCATGTACAAGTACACTGCTTTACGTGGGGGCTTTTATTTTACCTCTACTGAGACTCTCTTATAAAGCTGCATGTTACTACAACCCTGACAGAGATCTCTGGCTGCAGGTAGAAGATGAGATGGCTCCCTCCATGCTCATGGCACTTGGGTCCTCACATCACAGCCTCCTGCAGAGGATTCTATCTGGCAGATGGTTATTTGCAAGAAACGTGGGTGATGGTTCTTTGCGTTTTAAAGCTCGTTTTGTAGTTCGTGGTTTTCTGCAACGTCCTGGGTGGCGACTACCATGATGTATTATGCCCCCGTCTCCTCTAAAGCAGGTCTTCGTGTGTCCTGCTGCCATCACTCATAGAAAATGTTTGTGAGGCAGCTGGACATCAGACGCATTCGTGAATGCCAAGCTGGAACGGTCTGGGACTGTTCTGTTTACCCGCCTGAGGGCTTTCATGAACTTGGTCTGACAATGTTCCCCTTGTGTGCAAGCTGATTTTAATCTCTTATGGTTTGAACAGGACACCGGGCTTGGAGCAGATTTAAGCAGGTTTTTGGTTGCCCACGGTTTTTACCATGTGCAAGCTGAACCTGCTCTGTATTTCAGGAGGGAATCTACTGTGGTGGGTGGAGTTATGTCCTGACCTATGTGGATGACTTTATCTGGTGCTTTTAGTGAGCTGCATAGGTATGCCTGCTGATCAAGGCTATGGAAGAGCTGGGTGGGAGTCAAGGAAATGGGTGTACCTGTCCGTTCCTTTCATTGGACAGAACTTGTACACTTGATCTGACGGCAGGTGTGTGTGTTAAGATCGAATCTCCCAGCACTCCTACATTGTTGAGCTGGTGGAGCGTTTGGTCTCATGCTGCTACCAAGCCAAGTTTTCAGTTCCCATGGCCAAGGGCACTGTCACTGATCTCCTGGAGAAACCTCTGGCCTCTAATAGCCAGTACCTCTCTCTTGTGGGGGCTTTGTTACCTGGCTACCGCCACAAGGCCGATATTTCTTTGCGTGAGCTACCTGTCGGTTTTTCTCCAACCCACTGCCCCCCTGTGGGCTGCAGCCAAGCGCTTGCTTTGTATTTGAGAGAAACTTCCATCTGGGGCTCACTACACTCACAGCCTGGTTTCTCTTTTACTGTCTTAGTGAACTCACCTTGATGAGATGGGTCTGACAGGAGATCTCGATGGCCTATGCTGTGCTTGCTGGAGGTGCCTGTGAACTGGATGAGCAAAGGCAACCCCATGTTGTGTAGCTCCAGTGAGGCTGAGTATCAGGCCCTGTCTCAGACTGCCAGGGAGGGCAATGGTTGAAAAAGTGAGAATTGATCTAGGGCTGCCTGGGACCTGGTCACCATTCAGGGTGACAACTTGGGGTCCTTGAGCTGCGTGGCCAATGACTGTCAGCTGCTCCTCGCAACAAGCACATTGATGTATCCACACTATATCCAGGAGCTGGTGCAGGATGGACAGGGGATGTGATATGTTAACACATAAGGACAACTGTGCTGACCCCTTCACCAAGCCCCTTGATCCTATGGTGTTCTGGCGTTTCATTCGCATGTTTGGAATGACTGTTCTCTTAAACCAATTTTTTGGTTACATCGGTATTCTAGAATTTTGGTACATGTATTCTGGAATTTTTGGTTACATTTTAGGGTTTTCTTTGGTACATTTAGAGTTTTTTGAGTGATCATTGATTGGCATAGGTTCCTATTCCGGATCGGGTTTTCTATACGTTGTTACCCGACTTTGATGTTTAGTTGTCCTCTTATATCCACTGGCAAATTTGGTTCTTTGCCTTGCTTCATACCTTCCCTACACCCTTTGGGTTTTTTTGAAGTTTTCTCTCGATTTGTTTTCCGGAGTTTTTGATTTTTTTTTTTTTTTAATTGTTACATTATAGTTCATGTCCAGTGCCATAGGTGGGAGTAGTACTATTGTAGTCACTGGTCATAGGTGGTGGAGTATCAGCAAGTATAGCGGTGCTTTCACGCGTTTATGAACTGGTGATACTTATGTACTCCCTAGAACTATCGGCTCTCTGAGCCAGCTTCCCGTGGACGAGTATCTTGAGATGACTCAGTGACAGCTTCTTTCACCTACGTTATGATTCCTGCTCCTACGTCTGATCTGTACCTGTTAGGTTCCTGTCACCGTCTCCTTTCACCACAGGTGCCCCTTTAGGTCTCCTGGTCTTAACGTTATCCTGTCTCCGTGATATAGATTGGTTGCGTCTGTTCCGCTTGCTTTAATCTACTGTCCACTCTACGGAGTGATTTCAAGCTGATAGCTTGCCGGAGCGGCCTTCAGTCTGCAGGCGTACCGCAGCAGGTGCTGGGCGGGAGTAGGTATTCCTAGTGTAGATGGACGAAAAGATGAAGAGATTTGGGTTTAACGCATGAGGGAGTACTGGTGACGCGAGTGGTGTGTTGCTGTTGCTGTTGCTGTGCTGCTCTGCTGCTGGTGGTGTTTCCGTGGCTGGGAGCAGAGGGTTGCTCGTTAGGGTGGCGTTGGGTCGAGCTGCAAACGCCGAAAGCGCCTACACAATCCCAGCATGCTTCTCAGGTCTGCTTAATGAAACAAGGCTGGAGTGGGGCTGCAAGAATCAAGAATGCTATATGTAATTATCTAGCCTCTAGAGCGAATGTATGCGTGTTGTTTGCTAAGCTTTTGTTGTTATGAAGCTGCAAATATAAAATCTAAATATCAAGGTGAAATATAACAGGAGACATCTACCAAGCACGAGCAATGTATCTAACGCGGAGAAGTAATCACAGAAGAAATCTATGAATCTATCACACGTAATCTGATTCGTGCAACAAAATCAAAATAGATCCACGTACTTCTGTGGTGTTGGTTGGTGGGTGTAGGTGTGGTGTGGTGTGGGTGGTGTGACTGGTGGTGTGGTGTGGTGTGGTGTGCCGGTGGTGTGGTGTGGTGTGGGTGGGGTGTGGTTGTGGGGCGGTCAGGTGACGGGGCGGTGGGTGAGGTGCACGGTGGCTGTGGCGGTGCGGGAGGGCGGTTGCCGGTGCGGTGAGGGGCGAGGCGGTGCGTTTTTGAGGTGTGCAGTGACGGTGCGGTGCGGTGCGGTGCGGTGCGTGCGTTCGGTGCGGTGCGGTGCGGTGCGGCTGCGGTGCGGTGCGGTGCGGTGCGGGCGGTGCGGTGCGGTGCGGTGCGGTGCGGTACTTTGTGCGGTGCGGTGCGGTGCGGTGCGGTGAGGTGCGGGTGCGGTGAGGTGCGGTGCGGTGTGAGGTGCAGGTGCGGTGGTTGCGGTGCGGTTGCTGGTTGTGTGCGGGCTGAGGTGCGGTTGCCCGGTGCGGTTGCGGTGTTGCGGTGCGGTTTGCGGTGACGGTGATGTGCTGTGCGGTTAGGCGGTGCGGTGACGGTTGCGGTGACGGTGCGGGTGCGGTGCGGGGCGGTTGCGGTGCCGGTGAGTGTGCGGTGCGGTGCGGTGCAGGCAGGTGCGGTTGCTAGGTGCGGTTTGCAGGCTGCGGTGCGGTGGGTCGGTGCGTTGCGGTGCGGTGCGGTGCGGTTGCGGTGCGGTGCCGTGCGGGCGGTGCGGTGCTTGGCGGTAGTTGGGGTGGGGGTGCGGTCGTGGTGTGGGGTGCGGTGCGGTGGGGTGGGGGTGGGGTTGCGGTGCGGTGGGGTGGGTGCGGGTGCGTGTGGGGGTGGTGTGGGTCGGGGGGGTGGGGTGGGGGGGTGGGGTCGTGGGGTGGGGTGGGTGGGGTCGTGGGGGGTGGGCAAATGAAAAGTGGAAATGAATGGAGCAAAAGAAAGGCTGACGAGACATGCCATGCCTTGCAACATGTGCTGCAAAGAAATTATAGGTAAGCATGGTAGGTAGCAAAATAATTGCTGGCGAGACATGCCATGCCTTGCAACCATGCAATCATTGCTATTTTTGGGGGTAATCTCCACCCGTTTATTTAGCTTGAAAGCGGGAGGAGAAAAAAAAGGTCACCCCCCCGGCAGCGATATGCATAACCACGATATATCGCGCACGCGCGATATATAATGTTTATTCCCGTTTTGGTCCATCGCGCCCCCAGGTGTGTTAATGTTTCCAGGTTCCCAAATGCTACACCTGGGCATCAGGCGCCACGATAAGTAATGTTTCCACCTCCCCCAAAGCTACACCTGGGCATCGGGTGCCACGATTTTTAATGTTTCCAACTTCCCACATGCTACACCTGGGCATCGGGTGCCACGATTTTTAATGTTTGAACAGTTCGAGGGCATCGCGCGTTTTCACCAGCAAGTTGGTGAGGTGGCACCTGGGCGACAGCCTCGTTGCCACTAGCACGCGACGACCACGCGACGACCACGCACCGACAAATTCAAACAAAATAACAGCCCGACCCCGCGGTTACTGTCCTTGCAGTCGTATCAATTGACGAATTCTTTACGAAGCACTCAAGGATTCCATCATTTAGCCGTCAGGTTGCAAGTGCAGAAGAAGAAGGTGATTTGCTGACCCCCCCCCCCCCCCCCCCCCCCCCCTCCCCCTCTCCCCCCTCTGACAGTTGTCGTGATTGATGATGATGGCACCGCCGATGATACAGCGGAGAACGCAGGTGTGCTATCCGCATTAAGATTTTTGGCCTTGACCGAATTTTGTGCGCCAGAGTGTTGGACTGTGCGCGGAATTATGATCTTGTCTCGTAAATCGTCTAGCTTGCTTGCTTGCTTGCTTTGTTTGCAATATAGCTGTCGTCGTTTGGGCATCCACCAGCCCAGGCCTTGACCCGATTATGTGCGTCAGAGAGCACTGATGATCTTGTCTCGAGAATTGTCTGGCTTGCTTGTTTTGCTGGCTCGATGGCTGTCTTTTTAGCTGTCAACGCCTAAGCAACCTCCATCTCTGGGCCTGTCGGGATTGTCCTGTCTTGCGTGAGACAATGCTTCTATAATTTGCTGATCCCATCCCCCACCTCTCCCCATCTCAGGTCCCCAGCCTTCCCCCCCTCCAGCTGCTCCTCCCCCTCCCCCTACTCCCCCTCTCCTCCCTGTTACCTCCTCTCCCCTGCTGTTCGTCTGGTCGAAGTCGAACTCCGTCAGAGCTACGCCGACCCTGCTT
Source organism: Chlamydomonas sp. ICE-L (assembly GCA_013435795.1). Taxonomy (NCBI): domain Eukaryota; kingdom Viridiplantae; phylum Chlorophyta; class Chlorophyceae; order Chlamydomonadales; family Chlamydomonadaceae; genus Chlamydomonas; species Chlamydomonas sp. ICE-L. Next base: position 3,418,780 of record JACBWV010000660.1, on the reverse strand, counting down.
CATGCTCATGGTTGCTGATGCTGATACTGATATCATCCCAGCCATCAAGCCTTCCCTCCCCTCCCCTCCCCAGCCACCCCCCTCTCAAACCTACCCGAAACTTAATTTAATGTGCCTGCCCGATACTGGCATCGGGCAAGCCAAAAAGGACGCCCGAAATTGAAATTGAAATTGAAATTGTTACATCCAAGAAATATAAATACTCTAGGGACGTGAGATACGCCCGATATATAATGTTTCCACCTTGTAAAAAGCTACACCTGGGCATCGGCTGCCACGATTTTTAATGTTTCCCCATTTCCACTCAAACTCTACACCTGGGCGTCGGTGCCACGATTTTTAATGTTTATGCCCAAATCCTTATGCATATCCCTGCCCCCCGGACCCCCCCCCCATGCCTAAAAAACTGGGGAGGGCTGAGTAAAAAGTTAGCAACAAGTTCAAGGCAGTGTCGCCTGCAACGCTAAATATTTGTGGAGGCTGATCGCGACGGAGCGAGAGGTGGCAACGGAAGCGAGTTAGTTACGAGACCGTTGGCTGACGTGGGTGGGTGGGTGGGGGTGGGTGGGGGGGGGTCGGATATCGTGCATCAAAATTAAATGTGGCGCATGCATGCGCGCACCCTGGGAGCAGAAACGAGTCCAACAAAACCATCAAAAATAGTAACCGAGTCTCCCTCGCTTTTAAACTAATTTCCCGCATTTCTTCGTCCCAATGATTCGAACCTGGTTGCGGCTCGCGAACAAGTTCCAGTGCCCACCGCGTCTCGTGACGAGTTCCCTCTACCTCAATCTGTGAATATGGTATGAAGTCGCGACCCGAGCCCTGCTTCGACTTCCGAACGCAGGCTAAGAAGACTAGATTCAATGGAAGAAACTCCGCGTTCCGCTTTCAAGTTGCTTCAAGGGAGGAGTATGGCTCTACGCATTCGGAAGTCGCTTTAGAAGGATAGCTATCAAAAAATCCAATCGGCGGAGCTATCCATGGAGAATGGGAAAAGAAAATGGCTACTATGACACAACGTAGAGGTGGCAGAGTACTGTCACCTATATTGTTTTTGAGTTTTTTTGCTGTAGCGCTGGGTCAGGATGATGTTACAGCACTCACCGACTGGAAGGTCTTCATGCAATTCGATGCGATGCTGCTTCTATCAGCATGTATAGCGGTGCTCTCACGCGTTTTATGACTTGGTGACTACTTATGTACTCCCTTAGAACTATCGGCTCTCCTGAGCCAGCTTCCCGTGGGACTGAGTCATCTTGAGATGACTCAGTGACAGCTTCCTGTCACCTACGTTCTGATCTCCTGTCTCCTACGGTCTGATCTGTACCCTGTTAGGTTCCTGTCTACCGTCTCCTTTCACCACAGGTGCCCCTTTATGGGTCTCCTGTGTCTGTAACGTTATCCTTGTCTTCGTGTATAGATTGGTGCGTCTGTTCCGCTGCTTTAATCTACTGTCCACTCTACCGGAGTGATTTCAAGCTGATAGGTTATTGGGCTCCTCATCACTACCACTGCTTTGATAATGCAACTTCCGCGAGGGCCTCCTGCCGGCTTTGTGAAACTTGCCAAACTTAATGGTGTTTCATGGGCTTGTGGGATCCGCAGTGTCATTGTGAGCAATGGATGCGACCGAATCCTCCCAACGGGGGTGAAGGTTCCTCTAGATTGGCTAGACGACTGCGCGCCAGCGGCCTCTGCTGCCGGAGAGGAGGGTCCTTCCGCCATCAAGGAAGTAACCCCCCCCGATCAATCCTCCAACTTTACGGTTCCTTCTCTCAATGTTCGACGCCTGTCCTCTGATGTTGAGGATGTCCTGATGAAGCTGTGTTGTGTACAGACACAGATCATCCGTTGTGCATCAGACCCGCAGCCTCATTGCGTCCCCTTCAATTATGATGAAGACTACTCTACTACTACTGATGATGAGGAGGACTTGAAGAGTGCTACGAGTGCTGACTTCGGTGGCGTGACCCCATCTGCTGCTGCCACTCGTGTCTTTGAGACTTCCGCTGTTTCGCCGGTGTATGAGCCTCCTGATCAGCAGATGCCTAATCGAGAGCTTTCGCCTGTGTATCAGCCTCAGCCTTCGTCGGCGCCTCCCTTTGAGCCTGTTCCCCCGGCTTACCCGGAGGTGGCTAAGCCCACTTTCTTGAAGGGCTTTGCTTCTTTTTCCTCTGCATCTGCCCCCATGGAGCGTGGCCTCCCTGGCTACCACACTCGCTCTCGCGAGGCTGCTGTTTCCTCTGCACGCACCTCTGCTGCTGGTGCCTCCCTGGAACCCCCTCCGCCTCCGCCGGTGGAGCTGCCTCCTGCCCCTGGCCCTCCTCCTATGCTGCATACGCGGTCTTGCGCATCTTGGGAGCATCTGCTCACTGGCGGATCTCCTCCGACTTTGAACCTTCGGGACTACCGCCTGATCAACATGGATCGACGGGATGGTGAGTCCTTGAACCGCTCTTTGTACGGTCGGATGGATATGCAGGCTACAATGGCAAATGTTAGTGTGAAGCTGAGGCATCGCCGAGTGATGGCTTTCTCTGAGCTTGGTACCAGGTGTCGTTCTTTTCTTGGTCCAGTCACTTCTGGGATTCTGTATCCCCCAGATCATGGTGTTTCCTTTGGTGGTACGAAACGTAGTGATCACGAGAAGCTTGGTTATCAGTTTGTGCGAGTGCCTGTTCCTCTGTGTCCTGTTAGCCCAGATTTCGAGCTGCTTATGAGTGTTGCGAGGTCCATTCCTGTGATTAGGAACATAGACGACCAGCGCGCTCTTGACGCTGGTCTTGCTGCGGAGTATTTCATGGACATTCGTAGGTCCTTGGCTCCTGTCCCTTCTGCGATTGGAGCTGGGTCTAATACCCTCATTCATGGTGAGTCTCGGTTTGATCCTGCACTGTTGGGGTTCAGTGCACTGCCTCTCGAACGTCAGGAGTTCATGTGTTTAACTATGATGCTCGCGAACATGGAGGACGATATGGTCAAGGTATACCAGGACTTTGCCACCCCTCGGGATATCCTTTTGGATATCCGGAAGACGCAGTCTGATGCCCTTGCCTCTAGAGTCCCTCTCATGCGTATCGAACTTCATAATGCGCACATGGGCCCTTCTGACCGTGTCGATGATTTCTTTCGCATGGTTCGCAGTCTGTGCACTGACCTCCGCAGTGCTGGACATCCTGTCACTCAGCGCCACGCCATGGAAACCATTGTGAATGGGACCCGTTTGATCCGATTTGAATCGCTGCGGATCCAGTACGGTATGATGTTGGCTAACAGACAGACTGTAGATTACTGGTCTTGTCTGGAGGCATATAGGTCTCTCGACATTTTGAACATTGCTCTCCCCAGGTCCGACTCCAGGCATCCTGGTTGGTTCCAGGACGCTCCCCAGGTTCCTGCCAATGCTGCGTTTCAGCGTGGGCAGGGATCTGGTTCTCAGGGTTCTGGTTCCAACAAGCGACGTCTGGATTGCACTTGGGGCCCATGCCTCAGCAAGACGACCCACTCGGAGGATCGCTGTTTCACGAAGCATCCGCACCTGCGTAAGACCAAGCCTGGTGCACCGGTTACCAATCCGGTGCCCATGGCCTTGGCCCTTCCAGGTGTGCTTACTCCGCGGCAGCTGGCCTCCTTGCAGGCTCAGATTGATGGGTATGCTTTGGACAAGAAATAGGAGGTACGCTCTGTCCTTTTCTCTTGCACTGCGAAATTTTCAAATGTCTGCAGCCCGAGCCTGTCTGAGGGTGTCTGGCATGTTGATTCTGGAGCTGGGATGTCAATCACAGGTGATATGTCTTTGTTCACTGTGTTTCATGCTTCTGAGACTGGGCCAGCAGTTAAATTTGGTGATGGTGTGGTTCAACGGTCTGTGGGTCAGGGTTCTATTGTGTTATGTAGTGATTGGTTACCAACACCAATCACTTTAACCAATGTTCTCTACATCCCACACTGTCCGGTGAACCTCATGTCAGTAAATGCTGTTGCCCATGCTCACAACTGCAAGATTTCTTTTGATAGTCTTAGTTGTACTGCCACACAGGGCTCTTCTGTTCTGTGGTCTTTCCCTGCCTCCAGTGATGGTGTGTACAAGTTTGCATGTAGGCCTTGTCACACCCCTCGTGGCCGTTTGTATGGTGCTGAAGATTATCCAGCTTTTGCTCTTGATGTTGATGAGGATGGTGGAGTTGTGATCCCTACCACTCCTGAATGGTTGTGGCATAGGCGGCTGGGTCACCCTGGCTATGATGCCATGCACGACCTTGTAAGGAAGGGTTTGGTTCAGAACTTACCCCTCACTCTCCAACAGGTGCAAAGACTGTCTAAGATCCCATGTGATGCTTGTCAGAAGGCAAAGGGAAAACGTATCCCTTTTCCTAAAGAAAGCAAAACTAGGATCCGTGCCCCATTACAACGCCTTCACTTGGACATCATGGGGCCATTTAATATTAGGGGCTTGCGTGGGGAGTTTTATGTTCTGTGTCTCACTGACCAATACTCTGGCTATGCTGAGGTCTTGTGCTTGAGAACCAGGGATGAAGCTCCCTTAGCAGTTCAAACTACCATCCTCAGATGGATGACTCAGCTGCATGGATTTGTTTTCAAGTGTCTTAGGTCTGACAGGGCTAAGGAATTTATAGTGAAGTGGTTCGAGGATTGGTTAGAATCGGTTGGTGCTGTGCATGAATTGTCCATGGCTTACACTGCTCAGCAGAATGCGACTGTGGAACGGTACAATGGGGTCCTTCAGAACGTAGCTAGGAGCATTCACTTAGAGTCTAAGCTCACTAAGTCCTTCTGGCCCTATGCCTTCCTCGCCGCGTGTTACCTACGCAACCGGCTGCCTAATCAGGGTGACAAGACTCCTTATGAGTTGTTCTTTGGGGTTCTACCTGATGTATCGTTATTGCGCGTGTTCGGGTGCCCATGCTATGTTACCTTAGTGAATGGGAAGAAGCGCAATAAGCTTGACGAAAGGGCGTTATCTGGTAGACTGGTTGGGTATTCTCTGGTGAGTAAGGGTTATTTTGTTTGGGTTCCGAAGTTGCGCCAGGTGGTAGAGAGTCGTGATGTGCTCTTCTATGAACAGTTTAGCTATAACTGTATCCCTAGGCTCTTTCCCTATGATGGATCTCAGTATTTTTCTCGCACCCCTGCCGCTATCATCGGTAAAGGGCTTGATACTACTGACAATGTCCTGGGCCCTTTACCAACCCCGATTGTTGACCGCTTTACTGGTCATGGGATGACGATGCGTCCCAGGCCAGGGAATGATGGTGCTGTATCGCGTGCGGCGGCATTGGGCCAGGGGGAGTCTGATGTTCCTTCAAGCTCTAATTTATTCGAATCTCAGGGGGTCGCCGGGCCTTCCTCTGCGCCACGTTTCGTCGGTGAAGTCGTAGGATTAGGACAGCCTCGGGTCATAGTGGAACCTAGTACAGGTCCACTGCCCACTAGTCGCCACCCCCCGTCCACCTATTCGGATAGCTCGCGGGAGTTGTTGATCACTTCACCCCCTGCTATACCTGGTGGTTTATACCGGACCAGGCATTGCGACGATGTGGCCGTCACAGATGATGTGAGTGATGACCTCGAACACTGGTCCGGGTCAGATACTGCGTATGGCTGGGGTGTTCCAGTGTACCCAGGCTTCGACGATTTAGAGGCAAAGGAGGCCGGCCTTGTTCAACCACGCATGAGTGCTGCGCTGGGGGCTTTATTACCGGTTACTGCTGATACTGCTGATATCCCCGCTGCCCATGTACAAGTACACTGCTTGTACGTGGGGGCTTTTATTTCTACCTCTACTGAACTCTCTTATAAAGCTGCAATGTTACCTACCAACCCTGACAGAGATCTCTGGCTGCAGGCTATGAAGGATGAGATGGCCTCCCTCCATGCTCATGGCACTTGGGTCCTCACTCCACAGCCTCCTAGGCAGAGGATTCTATCTGGCAGATGGTTATTTGTCAAGAAACGTGGGGCTGATGGTTCTTTGCGTTTTAAAGCTCGTTTTGTAGTTCGTGGTTTTCTGCAACGTCCTGGGCTGGACTACCATGATGTATATGCCCCCGTCTCCTCTAAAGCAGGTCTTCGTGTGCTCCTTGCTGCCATCACTCATAGAAAAATGTTTGTGAGGCAGCTGGACATCAAGACTGCATTCTTGAATGCCAAGCTGGAACCTGGTCTGGACCTGTTCTGTTACCAGCCTGAGGGCTTTCATGAACTTGGTCCTGACAATGTTCCCCTTGTGTGCAAGCTGATTAAATCTCTTTATGGTTTGAAGCAGGCACCCAGGGCTTGGAGCAAAGATTTAAAGCAGGTTTTGGTTGCCCACGGTTTTACCATGTGCAAAGCTGAACCTGCTCTGTATTTCAGGAGGGATTCTACTGGTGGGTGGAGTTATGTCCTGACCTATGTGGATGACTTTATCTGTGCTTTTAGTGAGCTGCATAGGTATGCCTTGCTGATCAAGGCTATGGAAGCAGCTGGGTGGGAAGTCAAGGAAATGGGTGTACCTGTCCAGTTCCTTTCATTGGACATGACTTGTACACTTGATTCTGACGGCAGGTGTGTTAAGATCGACCTCTCCCAGCACTCCTACATTGTTGAGCTGGTGGAGCAGTTTGGTCTCACTGCTGCTACCAAGCCCAAGTTTTCAGTTCCCATGGCCAAGTGCACTGTCACTGATCCTCCTGGAGAACCTCTGGCCTCTAATAGCCAGTACCTCTCTCTTGTGGGGGCTTTGCTGTACCTGGCTACCTGCACAAGGCCTGATATTTCTTTTGCTGTGAGCTACCTGTCCAGGTTTTCTGCTCAACCCACTGCCCCCCTGTGGGCTGCAGCCAAGCGCTTGCTTTTGTATTTGAGAGAACATTCCCATCTGGGCCTCACTTACACTCACAGCCCTGGTTTCTCTTTTACTGTCTTTAGTGACTCATCCTTTGCTGATGATGGGTCTGACAGGAGATCTCAGACTGGCTATGCTGTGCTTGCTGGAGGCTGCCTTGTGAACTGGATGAGCAAAAGGCAACCCACTGTTGCTGTTAGCTCCAGTGAGGCTGAGTATCAGGCCCTGTCTCAGACTGCCAGGGAGGTGCAATGGTTGAAAAAGTTGAGAATTGATCTAGGGCTGCCTTGTGACCTGGTCACCATTCAGGGTGACAACTTGGGGTCCTTGAGCTGGGCCAATGACTGTCAGCTGCTCCCTCGCAACAAGCACATTGATGTCATCCATCACTATATCCAGGAGCTGGTGGAGGATGGCCAGGTGGATGTTGCCTATGTTAACACTAAGGACAACTGTGCTGACCCCTTCACCAAGCCCCTTGATCCTATGGTGTTCTGGCGTTTCATTCGCATGTTTGGAATGACTGCTTCTCCTTAAACCAATTTTTTGGTTACATGTATTCTAGAATTTTGGTTACATGTATTCTGGAATTTTTGGTTACATTTTAGGGTTTCTTTGGTTACATTTAGAGTTTCTTTGAGTTATCATTGATTGGCATTAGGTTCCTATTCCCGGATCGGGTTTTCTATACCGTTGTTACCCGACTTTGATGTTTAGTTGTCCTCTTATATCCACTTGGCAAATTTTGGTTCTTTGCCTTGCTTCATACCTTCCCTTACACCCTTTGGGTTTCATTTGAAGTTTCTCTCGATTTGTTTTTCCGGAGTTCTTTGATTTTTTTTTTTTTTTAATTTGTTACATATAGTTCTATGTCACCAGTGCCATAGGTGGAGTAGTACTATTGTATGTCACCTGTGTCATAGGTGGAGTATCAGCATGTATAGCGGTGCTTTCACGCGTTTTATGACTTGGTGACTACTTATGTACTCCCTTAGAACTATCGGCTCTCCTGAGCCAGCTTCCCGTGGGACTGAGTCATCTTGAGATGACTCAGTGACAGCTTCCTGTCACCTACGTTCTGATCTCCTGTCTCCTACGGTCTGATCTGTACCCTGTTAGGTTCCTGTCTACCGTCTCCTTTCACCACAGGTGCCCCTTTATTGGTCTCCTGTGTCTGTAACGTTATCCTTGTCTCCGTGTATAGATTGGTGCGTCTGTTCCGCTGCTTTAATCTACTGTCCACTCTACCGGAGTGATTTCAAGCTGATAGCTTGCCGGAGCGGCCTTCAGTCCTGCAGGCGCTACCGCAGCAGGTGCTGGTGCGGGAGTAGGTATTCCTAGTGTAGATGATCGAAATGATGAAGATTTGGGTTTTAACTGCATGAGTGGGAGTACTGGTGACGCGAGTGGTGCTGTTGCTGTTGCTGTTGCTGCTGCTGCTGCTGCTGCTGGTGGTGTTTCCGTGGCTGGAGAGCAGCGAGGTTGCTCGTTAGGGGCTGGCGTTGGGTCGAGCTGCAAACTGCCGAAGCAGCGCCCTACACATCCCAGCATGCTTCTCAGCTTCTGCTTAATGCAACACAGGCTGGAGTGGGGCTGCAAGAATGCGTATAGTAATTATCAGCCTAGAGCGAATGTATGCGTGTTGTTTGCTAAGCCTTTTGTTGTTATGAAGCTGCAAATATAAAATCTAAATATCAAGGTGAAATATAACAGGAGACATCTACCACGCACGAGCAATGTATCTAACGCGGAGAAATCTACCAAGAGAAATCTATGAATCTAATCAACGAACGTATCGTGATTCGTGAACAAAATAAAAATAGATCCCCGTACTTTCCCCGTATCCCTGTAAGCTTGTACGAAACCCCCGAAGCATAGTAAAGTGCCAAACCGTCAATAACCTCCTGTCAAGAAACGGACAGTAAGGGTTCGGACAGGAAGGCCTCAAGGCCGAACAAGTGTACAGTTATGTCCGTTTCTTGACAGGAGGGTCAATAACCCATTTATGTTCTCATTCTCCACGGATAGCTATACCGCTAGGATTGTGTGATAACTATCCATTGGACACGTCTTCTGGATGCCTAGAGCAAGTGAGGCACCTCCCTCGAAACTCCACCTCGCCCCTTCAATACGAGATGTAGATGAAGGATATGTAGTGTGATGTAAGGTGTGATGAAATGATGACAGACATCTCAACGACTCGATTTACAAGGATGACACCCCACGGGACCATCAGTTGACAGATCAGATGACGTCATGCAGACCATGCCCATGTAGTGTGATGAAAATAAGGTCATCTCAACGACTCGATTTACAAGGATGAAACCCCAGGTGACCATCAGTTGACAGATCAGATGACGTCATGCAGACCATGCCCATGTAGTGTGATGAAAATTAGGTCATCTCAACGGCTCGATTTACAAGGACACCCCACGTGACCATATTGGCTCAGTTTAGTATTATAAACCACGACAGTGGGACGCGGCACCGTAGCAGTGGGACGCGGCAAACCGTAAGCATTGTAGCAAAGTGTGCCGTAACACGTAGCACTGAGAGCCTGGGGTGAGAGCCTTGACAGAACAACGCCAGAATGAGCAAGTGGCGTCCCAAGCTCGGGGTCCATGCAGCGCAATCGCCCAGGACCTTCAGCGCATCTTCAGAGCGAGCAATGGAAACCGATCGGCAAAACATGCATACAGATTTGCCCCCGACGTTTGCAAGCTATATCTGAGGTGCAAGTGGTCCCAGTCGGGAGCTAAATAACAGTTTCACGCATCGCAGAAATGTCTGAAACCAAAGCTTGTCTGACTTCTTGTTCACCAGAGGCCACCGACGTAGCCCGAGGTGACTCCGCGGGATTAGGATCCCGAGGTCCACCCTTAGCACCCCAAGCTCGTGAAGCAATCATGAAATGTGTATGAATCGCAGGTTTCTTATGACAATGAATTCTACATTTGCGCAAAAACAGATTTGAGATTGATGACAATGACAGTTCGAAACCCAATCGACAAGACAGACGCGATTCGGAAAGTCTCGGGATGTGTCGGAAAAGGTGCTCGAAAAAGTCCTCGAAAAAGTGCTCTTGTTTACACTAAAAAGGTGACGGTGAGGACTCAAAGCTTGTAGTCTAGTAAAGCACTAGTCTAATATGGTTTACATATCCAGAAACAGAAGGATAACAGCCCTACTTTCAGAGGTTTTGCAGAGGTCTCATGGATCTGTAGAACATACAGAGTCTGTAACGAGTCTGCAAGAAAGTCTTGAAGTCTGTTAACATTTACAAACCATTTACAGCCTGCTGACTTAGCGACGTTTTACCGAAGGAAGATGCCCAATTATCTCATCCGAGAAATTGAAATTGAAATTGTAACATCCGTGTAATACCGTTACTCACAGGACGTGAAGTTAAGGACACCATAGCGTAAGCCGGAGCTAGCTATAGTCACCGTAGGGCCACCTCAGTAAAAAGAATTACCACCGATGCCTGACCGGCAGGCACCGTGGCCACATCATGCCGGTGCAGCTTAATATGGGGTTTTTTCACCCCGGTTGGGAAGCACCAGCACAATGCAGCTGGCAAGACAAAACCTGAGGGGGGGGCACGGTCTGTGTGCTAATCCTCGGGTATCGACCCGGGGTGTGCTTCCATGAAACGTCTGCACTGTAAAATACTCTGAAAGCTAAGGGCACACGGTCTCTGAAGTCCAAGTGTAGTCATAGACGTAAAAAAAGAGGTTGGAATAGTACCAGTTGTTCCAATGGTGATAACTTCATAGTGAACTAGGTATCCAGCCGATCTAAGGCCATTTACTAACGCAACATGCTGGGAGTGTTTAGTGATAAACTTAGTAGCATGGTTGGTATCAGAGCAGTATCCAAGCTCAAGAAGTCAAGAGGCCAAAGTTCTTTACAAGCCAAACAGGTAGGAGAGTCTATGTCAGGTAGGACGGCGAGGTCAGGTCTCATTCTCTTCCAGTCCTCTACAGTAATAATGGGGGGGGGGGGGGCGTAGCCAGTTAGGGAGACTTTTGCCCAGGACCCCCCTACCTGGGGAGGTCCTCTTCCTTGCCAGCGTCCATGATAATTCTGCGGGATCCCAGGGCTCCGGTGCAGATGGCCTTGTGGATGAGTCGCACTGCGGCGTCATGTCTCTTGATATAGAGCCCCTATCTCATCCGAGACCTACCTCACAAGGTTGTGCGTAATATGTATATATTTATAACTTCCTCCCACTACCTGAAAGTAGAAACTGATAGATGGAAACGCCCAATTGTTCCGTTGAAGGATCGAGCGTGTCGCCTTCGTAACTATATATGGAACAGTTCAAGGTGAACACCATGTTGTTTTTGAATGTACTGAAGAAGCCTTGCTGAATTCGAGAAGAAAGTACCAGAGCCTGATTTCCCTATCGGATAACAAAATGATTCCTTACTTGCCTGATGTGCAATCCAGAAGTTGAAGGGCGAGAGAAGCTTCCTTTGTTCATCCATGAATTTATGAAGAGACTACCGGTAGATCAAGTCTTTTTTGATAGGTTATGACAGGTTATGAACAGGTTTTTTGTGTGCTGTTTTTTTTGCGTTCAGAAGAAGAGGAAATAAAAAAATAAAAAAGTGATTTGTTCGAGTTTACATTTTCCTGGTAATACTTTTTTAACTGCCGAAGACGGCGAGCAGCCAAATTGCTGGCTGAAGCTATGTAACCAAGTTCAAGTTACCGGAGGCAAACAGACTGTTAACGGTCTGTAACCAGAGTAGAGTAAATTTTTACAGAGGGCTTACAGACTTTGACCTCAGTTAACCCCCTGTAACGAGCTGTTTAAGGGACCCGAATATTGATAGTGAGAGAGCAATCACATGGGCATTACATGCACTACTAGACACCACTACTAACTACAGAATGCCAGAATTGACTTAGCAATAGCTGGCTGGTTGTAGTGCTGACTAGAAGCTTGTACTTTCTCTGTGCGGCAGCATAGCAACTGCGTATTTGTTTGTGTGCAAGGGTCCTCTTCCCTGGAGGTGGACCACTATATGTAGGGCTGTCAAGCTTTATAGCAGCATACGGTATTTTCGGGATTACCGTACGATATATCGTGTTTACCGGGATATATCGTACTGGTCTAGAGTTTTACCGTGTTTAAGAGGTCATACAGACGAGACAGGTTTGGGTTTGGGTTTGGTTTGAGGTCAACCTGCCACGTCAGAAGGGGTTAGACGAGGTTACCCGAGGTTAACCCAAACCCGCCCAAACACGCGAATTTCGTTCAGACGGCATTCCTGAGCTTCTTGTCAGTAGGAAAAGTTTGAAAAGTTTGAATCGCCGATCAGCAGCGGGAGCGCTCAAATCAAGCAGGCTCTGGCGATACTGTGAGGAAGGCGGAAACTGCGTCTCGGCATACTGCGTATCACGCTGCTACTGCTGCACCTCATGCTGGCGTGGACCTGCAGGTGGCGGCCCCTCCTGATCGGACCCCTCCATACAGCGCAGTGAATATTGCAGATGGCGCGAAAGGGAGGACGGTTGCGAAAACAAGTGCGGCTGAAGGAAATGCGGCAAAATGTATCGCAACAGAAACAACGAACAACACGTGTGCGACATAACCATAATCATAACCCAAACGTGGGGGGGTGGGGGGACGTTTGGGTTTGGGGGTTGGGTAGCATTTGGGTTACCGAATTTGACCAAAACGCGTCAACTTTGTCCCGTGTGAACGAAAAAAGTTTGGATGTACGACAGAAACGCCCAACTAACCCGTAACTCAGACCCAAACCTGTCTCGTCTGACCGACCTCTAAGAGGGCGTTTACACGAGCCGGTTATCTCGGCCAGTTAAGTTGGCGAGATAACCAAATAGTTAGCGCCACGTATGCCCGAACCCTCAACGAACGCAAACTTAACCAGTTTTTGTTTACACGTGCATTTGCGCTCGCAGTTTGCGTTCGGTCAGGTTGGTCGTGTACTTCTGGATAGCCTCGTGATTTTTGAATGTGGGTGACAGACGAGCTATTTTCGGGCCTTGCTCCCCAGCACGAACCGTGTTGTGAAGCAAGCGACTTCGAGGCTCCGCAGCGCTCCGCAGCGACCCGTCGATCGAGATTGCTGGGTGAGATCTGGCAGCTGATCATCAACATCTGCTCGGCCAATGCCTTCTTGCTTGCTGCTCTGGAAAATTCGAATCTGCAGAAATTGAAGAACTGAACTGGAGCTAGCGTAGCCGATATATCTCACAGCTCGGAAGCCAAATGAACTTAACGAACCACTAACCATAACCTTTAACCCGTAACTAGGGGGGGGGGGGGGGGGGGGAGTTCTGGTTATCGCGAAAATGGTTAACTGGGCGAGATAACTGACGCGAAAAGTGTCGTGTAAACGCTTCGTAGTTAGTTAAATGTACATCTTAACCGTAACTGGCCGAGATAACCTGCTCGTGTAAACGCCCTGAAAGGGTGGATTTCCATAGGCCGTGGATGGGTCTGGATGGGTCGAAATGTACGAACAACCGACGATCCATCCAGGACTTCCATTTCCACAGAGCCCCTGGATGATTCGTATTTGTACCGACGATTGTACCGACGAAACACCCATCCACGAGACCCATCCAGATGGCAAAAATGGTGGATTGGAAGAGTCTGGATGAGTCGCAAACTTTCCGGTGCAGTCCGGCGCAGTCCGGCAACGGTCTCTCTAGCGACCTGCCTCTACCAGTTTCAATTCCCTCTCGTTCCCTCTGCTGGTTTGACCTCCCGAAATCTGCGACCTTCCTCAGTTTGACCCCCCTCACTCCGAAATCTGCGACCTCCCCCTGCTAGTTTCAATTCGATCTGCTAGTTTGACCTCACGAAATCTGTGACCTCCCTCTGCTAGTTTCACTTCTCGAAAATTCGAATTGCGTCAGATTCGAGGAATGGAAAACCCGAGACATTCTGCACCTTCAAATTCTTCGGCATTAAAGCCACAGGATGGCCAGGCGATAATTCCCCAGCGGACAAGTTGTAGCGCAGCAATAGCTCCAGCTCAAGTTATGGCACCCGGCCCACCCGGCCATTGTGGAACCATCCATGCCGCATTTCCACAGAAGAGGAGCTGGGTGATCGACTGCGTACGGATACACGAATCATCCATGACCCATCCACGAGGCGTAACCGAAAGTAAACTGATTTATCGACCCATCCAGTACCAAACCCATCCACGGCCAATGGAAATCCACCCTAATACCGTATGATACATATTGTGTTGAGTGGAATAGCACTTAGTTTCAGATCGGCTCACACAGTTGCGCTGTGTTGTGGGGGGGTCGCGGGTTCGGTCCCGGCATGCAGACACACCTCTCTGCGCGCACATTTTTGCTCGCTCGCAGATGCTCTCGAGGGCAGCACACTCACCATGGCATCAGCAGCAATGAGAGTGGTGAGCGTGATTTTCCATGCACTTCTGGTGCTATAGGGTGGGTGCTTAAGGTGGAAGCGTAGTTTGGGGCTTCAAGTGGAGGTGAAGTTTGGTATAGTGGTATGATTAGCAGATTCGCCTGGGATTTCCTTGCACTGGGCCTGGGCCAGGGAATGCAGTACATCGCCTTGTACCGTACGGTAATAGACCACGATATTACCGTGTTTTCTATCTCCCTCAGTATTGGTTCATTTGACTTGATTTTAAGTGTATGGACGTGTCAACGGTATTTCCTGTTATATCCCCTTGGTCTTATCCTGATTTCCCCAAAAAAGGGTCTACAAATATTGTAGGGTATCGATACCGTGCGATATATCACGATATATCGTATGGTAATCGAAAATACCATACGATATTGAAGGCCCTAACTATATGAATGGTGTTGAAGACTTACAGACTGAGGGTGGGCCACAGACCAGGAAGTGGGACCTTGTTCACAAACCAGCCTTACCGAGGATTCAGGAAGATCGGCAGAAAGTAAGAATTTCACGATGGAAAGGCGGGGCATGCCACATGTGTGCAGTTTTGTTGTATGGTCACACTGGGGCCGCACCGAGTCGCTCAATATGCAACGCATCGCACAAAAGAAAAAGTGCATTTGTGGCATGGCCTTTCTTTTCAGCTTCTAGGCAGCTCTTTGAGCCAGCCGCTAGGCCTCACCTAACTATTTCAGCCAGGCTGGCGTTCCTTCTTTTGTTTCTTTGCTTCCAGGTAGAATCGTCAACACTCTGCGCGACTCCTGGAGGCCAATGCATGTATTTTATTGGCATGCACAGCTCTACATATGTACACACTGTCAACGCCCTCCCATCTGCGAACAATGAAGCGCACAAAGAACCCCACACCTCAGTCGTTTCGGCGAATGGTTGACCATCAAACCATTTGTCAAACGGGATACGTTCATCAGAAAGCATGTATCTCATTTTGTATATTTTCTCTCTCTTCGTGTCTCCTCATCGCAAAGCATGTCTGCGCCCTAGGTGCTAGTATTGATATGACCTGGCATCGAGCTCTGACTGTATGGAACGGTGTTACCCAGCATCCAGCATCAGACGGGTGTGTGATTTGAGCCCTGGCCAGGTTCACAAATTTCAGACTTGCCTCCTTGTAAGAGACCGTCCCTCCGTGCTGTCGCGCGGCAGTCCAAGCTTAGGCGCAGTTGCTGTTTGCGAAACCAAATACACCCAACACAGTAGCCATTCTACAGTATGTGCGGTACATGCAAACGGGAGGGTTCCTTAAATCTCACGTCCTGTGGCAGCTTGTACATTATTTTCAGTATGACCTGGTGATGATTTATGCATGCATGGGGTACAGGCTCACCAGAAGACAACAGCCATACCGACAGTGCTCCATGTCTCTTTGGGTATCATAAATATAACAGAGGGATAGGGGGAAGTTAGCAGTGGGGGGAAGCTAGTACCCACAAAGCCAGTGCCCACAAGCCAGATCTCCTCAGGTTCAGGGGTTAGGTTATACGGTTTAGGGTATAGGAGATCTGGCTTGTGGGTACTGGCTTTGTGGGTACTGGCATCCCCCCTCCTAAGTTAGCCCCCACTTACCTAAACCCACCCAGACCATAAACCCACCTACTCACTTACCCTTCGATTCACCACTGAGCTAGCGGACAGGTGCCTTATTCTGCAACCACCACCCACTCCCATCCTCCCTCTACCCTCCTCCTCCCTCCACCCCCATCCTCCCTCTACCCTCCTCCTCCCTCCACCCCCCAAGCCACTGCCTGGCAACTTGAAGGTTCACAATGTCATTTTTGTGCGACGCGCTGCCATTCCGTTGCTGCGTGGCAACGCATGGGTCCGACTAAAATAGTCAGAAATGCCCACCCACCCACCCCGGGATCCATGCTTCCCGGGGTTCGGGAGGCAGCGCGTCGCACTGGGGTCACACTGAACATGCGACACGTCGCTTGAAGACAAACAGTGTACATACACCACAGGACTAGCAGGCAGGTGTCTTTTTTGTGCCAAGCCACTGCTTGATTACTCAAAAGGCTAGGTGGTCATGTTAATGCCAGTTGGTGGTTGGCACCAGTGCAATAAACAGAGGGCCACACCACCTGCTGGTGTCATCTGTATATTGTGAAGATGTCTAATTGCCTGGAGCTAAGCCTGGTAGGGGGGGGCGTATTGCGCCACCCCTCACTCTTCCGATACAGTGACCGACTTGGCCAGGTTCCTAGGCTGGTCCACATTGTGGCCTCGCAGGAGCGTGAGATGGTAGCTAAGGAGTTGCAAAGGCACGATGTTGATGACTGACTGGAGCTCCATTACCGTCTCCGGCACCTCAATGAGCTTGCAGCCCTTCTGTTCGTACACCTTCATCTCCTCGTCTCCCTCGTTGCACACGATGATCAATTTAGCTGAGCGGGCAATGAGCTGCTGGATGACGGATTCCATCTTCTTGTACATGCTATCTTTGGTACATATGACGATGATAGGGAGGTGCTCGTCCACCAGTGCTAGAGGGCCGTGCTTCATCTCGCCGGCAAGGATGCCCTCTGAGTGGATGAGGGCTACCTCCTTCGTCTTGAGTGCAGCCTCCATGGCGGTAGCGTAGTTGTACCTGGGGAGGGAGGGAGGGAATGTGAGGGAAGAAAAGAGGGATGGAGGGAGGGACAGAGATAGGGAGGGAGGGAAGGAGAGAGGGAGGCAAGGAGAGAGGAAGGGAAGGAGAGAGGGGGGGAGGAGAGAGGGGGGGGAGGAGAGACGGAGGGAGTGTGAGGTGCGTTAGGGTGAGGATGGTGCAGATGCCTATGGTGGGGAGGTGCTTTTCCACCAGTGCTAGAGGACCATGCTTCATCTCGCCGGCAAAGATAGCCGGCGAAAAAAGTGGATGAGGACTACCTCCTTAGTCTTGAGTGCGGCCTCCATGGTGGTGGCTTGGTTGTACCTGGGGAGGGAGGGAGGGAATGTGA
Source organism: Chlamydomonas sp. ICE-L (assembly GCA_013435795.1). Classification (NCBI taxonomy): domain Eukaryota; kingdom Viridiplantae; phylum Chlorophyta; class Chlorophyceae; order Chlamydomonadales; family Chlamydomonadaceae; genus Chlamydomonas; species Chlamydomonas sp. ICE-L. Next base: position 3,401,547 of record JACBWV010000660.1, on the reverse strand, counting down.
GGGAAGAAAATAGGGATGGAGGGACAGAGATAGGGAGGAAGGGAAGGAGAGAGGGAGGGAAGGATAGAGGGAGGCAAGGAGAGAGGAAGGGAAGGAGAGAGGGGGGGAAGGAGAGAGGGAGGGAGGGAATGTGAGGGGAGAAGAGAGGGAGGGAGGAAAGGAAGGGGAGAGGGAGGGAGGAGGGAGGGAAGGAGAGAAGGAGGGACAGAGAGAGGGAGGGAAGGAGAGAAGGAGGGAGGGGAAGAGGGAGTGTCAGGTGAGGATGGTTAAATGATACTATATACTTCAGTGACATAGATGTACCTGGCGAAGGAGAGGGACGGGAGGGGAGGGAAGGTACTGTTGCGGATGGATACTTTATTCTGGTGACCTGTTGGATTCCAAATGTGGTGTGTGCGGGTGTGGGTGTGTGGGTGGGGAGTGGGTGTGGGTGTGGGTGATGTGGGTGAAACTGTGATTTTGCACATGATGGATTCTGGTGACCTGTTGGATTCCCCAAGGTGCGCCAATGGCTGGTTGGTTGATGGTGCCAACCGGGTATATACGGCTGGCGTCCTTCAATGCCCGTGCCCAAGCCGACTTGATAGCTGCAGTAAGGTGCGGAAATGGCAACCCCCCACTCCGAACTCCTTAGCGCTTCAAAATACAGGTACACATGCAAGAAAAAACATGTGCTTGAAATATGACCGGGCACTTGAAAATACAAGAACTCCTGAGTCAGGAGTAAAAAAATATATCTCTACACCCCGCCTAAAAACCTGAGGGCTGCCCCCCCCCCTCCTAAATAGAGATAAAAGGCACGACTTGAGATTACATATAGATTCTGTGTCTTCATACTAAGGCGCACGCAATGGCATTCTCGGAATTCCCAAACAGGGATTGTGATGGTAAAAATACTCACCCATTCACCCACCCACATTATCCACCCATCCATACTCACACATTGACCCACCCATTCCACCCATTCACCCCCTGGACTTGGTGGCAATGAACTGCTCTTTTTAACACAAGTGGTGCCAATGAACTGCTCTTTTCAACACAATCTCGATGGTGGTCTGAGAATGTCATTTGGAAGCCTGAGTTACAAGGTAGCGAAAAAACGAAGGAGGGCTGCCCCCCCCCCCCCCCCCCCTCAAATGAGGTGCTCAGAATGACCTGAAAGATGGGTCTACCATAGCCAGGGGAATCAAGCCATTATAGCCCCATTATCGGAAACATTGATTGGCCTGACTGAAATTGACTGGAGGCCAGGGCTACTCCAGCCCGAGTCCTTGAAAATACAAGTAAAAACTAGTGCTTGAAGTAATCCCGAGTCCTTGAAAAAACAAGTAAAGGCAAGTGCTTGAAGTTCTTCCGAGTTCTTGAAAAGATGTACACACAAGCGCTTGAAGTAATCCCATGAGAAAATACAGTTCACCCCCCCCCCCCCCACCACACACACACACCCCAAGTGCAAGAAAACGGGCCCCTCAACCCCACGCCTCGTCATCAGGTGTATTATAAATATGTATAAATATAAATATAAATATAAATATATACAAATATAAATATATATATATATATAAATATATATATATAAATATATAAATATAAATATAAATATAAATATATAAAAAAAAATATAAAAAAAATATATATATATATATATATATATATATATATATATATATATATATCTATATCTATATCTATATAAATATAAATATAAATACATATATATATATAAATATAAATATAAATATAAATATATATATAAATATAAATAAATATATATATACATATATATATATATATATATGTACGAGTCCAAAATCTGTCTTTCTGCCCCACCATGCAATATACATATACATATATATTGGCACTCACCCACGAGCGAAGAACATGAGGGAGTGCTCATCCTTCAGTTGCTCCGCCAACTGCTTCATGGCTGAATCCAGCATCAGCACGCGCCGCACCTTGCCAGGCAGCTGACCCAGCTCATCAATGATCTGGTCGCGCTTCTCACGCTTGCTGATCGAGTCCTCTGCTAAGTGAAGCGCCATCATTGTGATGGCTACGATTTGGGAGGTGTAGGCCTGGGGTGGGGTGGGGTGGGGAGAGGGAGAGGGTGGGAGGTAAAATGTAGGCAAAAAATCATTATAATTGTTTTCGTAATCATCATCACCATCATCATGTGCTTATCTTCGTGGATGCAACGCAAATCTCATAGCGAGCATCTAGGTGGATACCGCAGTGTGTGTGGCGAGATCTGGCAGTGCACCATCATCATCATTGTTATCACCTACATCAACACCATCACAAGCTTACCTTTGTGGATGCAACGCAAATCTCATTGCGAGCATCTAGGTGGATACCGCAGTGTGTGTGGCGAGATCTGGCAGAGCACCATCATCATCATTGTTATCACCTACATCAACACCATCACAAGCTTACCTTTGTGGATGCAACGCCAATCTCGTAGCCAGCGTTCAGGTGGATACCACAGTGTGTGTGGCGAGAAATGGCAGAGCCGACAGTGTTGGTGATGCCGATGCACAAAGCACCTCTCTCCTGTTAGGGGGCGTGATGGTGTAGGTAGGGAAGTTATAGCCATTCAGCGGATGATTTGGGTTCAAGGTTTCTGAAGAACCCGGACTTTGTACATGAAATCGAGAATCTGGCATGGAAATCTGAGAATTCTCACGAGAATTCTCGATAATTGGCCTGAGATACTGAGAACCAAGTCCGAAGTACAAAGTGTGCTTCACAAATCATCCCCTGAATTGCTATAAGCTAAGGGAGGGTGAGTTAAGCTAAGTTAGTTAATATTAGTGAATGAATAATATTAGTGAATTTTAGCTGATATTAGACTAGCGGGCCTTCTCGCCAGAATTTAAATTTAGTTGAAAAACTAATATAAGTTACTTTTAGTTTTCCAACCACTAATATTAGTTGCCATTCCCTAGGTATAGGTCAGTGTGTGTAAAGAGAAATTGCAGAGCCGGCAGTGTTGGTGATGCCGAGGCACGCCGATGTTGGGGGGCGGGATGGTTTAGGTCAGTGCGCGTGGAGATGAATGGCACAGCCGGCAGTGTTGGTAATGCCAATGCTGGCCGATGTTGGGGGGGGGATGGTTTAGGTCAGTGTGCGTGGAGATGAATGGCAGAGCCGGCAGATTTGGTGGTGCTGATGCACGCCGGTGTTAGGGGGCGGGTTGGTATATGTCGGTGCGCGTGGAGATGAATGGCAGAGCCGGCAGAGTTGGTGGTGCCAATGCACGCTGGTGTTAGGGGGCGGGATGGTATATGTCAGTGCGCGTGGAGATGAATGGCAGAGCCGGCAGAGTTGGTGGTGCCAATGCACGCCGGTGTTAGGGGGCGGGATGGTATATGTCAGTGCGCGTGGAGATGAATGGCAGAGCCGGCAGAGTTGGTGGTGCCAATGCACGCAGGTGTTGGGGGGCGGGATGGTATATGTCGGTGCGCGTGGAGATGAATGGCAGAGCCGGCAGAGTTGGTGATACCAATGCACGCCAGTGTTAGGGGGCGGGATGGTATATGTCAGTGCGCGTGGAGATGAATGGCAGAGCCGGCAGAGTTGGTGGTGCCAATGCACGCCGGTGTTGGGGGGCGGGTTGGTATATGTCGGTGCGCGTGGAAATGAATGGCAGAGCCGGCAGAGTTGGTGATACCAATGCACGCCGGTGTTAGGGGGCGGGATGGTATATGTCGGTGCGCGTGGAGATGAATGGCAGAGCCGGCAGAGTTGGTGGTGCCAATGCACGCCGATGTTGGGGGGCGGGATGGTTTAGGTCAGTGTGCGTGGCGAGAAATGGCAGAGCCGGCAGAGTTGGTGGTGCTGATGCACGCTAGTGTTGGGGGGCAGGATGGTATAGGTCAGTGTGCGTGGCGAGAAATGGCAGAGCCGGCAGTGTTGGTGGTGCCGATGCACCCCGATGTTGGTCAATCTAGAGGGCTCTCGCCCCCCAGGAGGGGGGGCTCTACCAACAAGCCAAGCAATGGAGTCTCGTACTGGCAAACTCCAAAGCCTTTCAGAGTGTCAGCTAGCTTCCCATATTAAAATATAATTTGAAGGTATCTTTCAATTTGAAGGAATCTTTTACCAAAAATTTTGCATTTTTTTAGTTTCTCCTGCATTTCAATTTGAAATAGATACAACAAAAATAGCCAACAGAAGTTCACAACATGTAATGCACTATCTAGCAGGTCCACTATCTAGCAGGTCATTGTGTGCGTGCTATCTACGCACGCGCAAGGTGTCTGCAGTCTCTCCAGACTGAGAAAGGAATGTACTCACACCGTCCCTGAAGATGGGCCAGCGCCTATGTACCAGGTCAGACATGACCTCCAACACCAAAGGGAAATCACATATCAACAAGTCCTATGCAGCCTCGCAAGCGACGCGGAAAATTGGCGGAGAGTGTTGGCAACGGAATGAAAGGTGGCAACGATGGAGCTGGCCGAAGCGAGTTAGTTACGCGACCGTTGGCTGACGTGTCAGGCTTCAAGCAAGTTTTTTTCCGGTCGGATTGACAAATGGGTAAACATGGGGGCTCCCGCCCCCTTGAAGAGGGAGCTCCGCCAAAAACATGTAATTGATTTGAAACAACATACATTTCAACCAAGTGACCATGTCCCACCTTGGCGTACTCCATGGCGCGCAAGGTGTCTGCAGTCTCTCCAGACTGAGAAACGAACACACACGCGTCATCCCTGAAGATGGGGCAGCGCCTATCTAGCAGGTCGGACGCGAGCTCCAATACCACAGGGATGTCACACATCTCCTCTACTGTTTGACGTGTTGCCAGGCAGGCGTTGTAGGATGTGCCACATGCAATGAACATGATCCGGCGGGACCTGAATTCATACAGTACAGTGGATTCATACAGTACAGTGAATTCATACAGTACAGTGGAAGTTACCCCAGGGTCACCGCAAAACAAAATGGGCTCCCCTTTATCCCTTAATACCCCCCCTTAAAAGAAAAAGGCCCTAAAGGGTTCGGCCACCCCCTCAAGGGCTATGCCTTTAGGCATTGGCCCCTGGGGTGGTCCCAGAGCGTATTTATTTTTCAGGACTTGCTCGCTCCCTATACGTACCATGAACACCAATCAATACATGAGTACATTGAACAAGATATGAGGACATGTATTAACACAGCTGTGTAAATCGAAACATGAGTACCGTATAGACCAATCAATGCACGAATACATCAATACATGTAAACATCAATATGTGAGGACATGTATATACACAGCTGTATACATCAAAACACATGTACCATATAGACCAATCAATACACGAGTACAGTACAGTGGATTCATACAGTACAGTGGATTCATACAGTACAGTGGATTCATACAGTACAGTGGATTCATACAGTACAGTGGATTCATACAGTACAGTGGATTTATACAGTACAGTGGATTCATACAGTACAGTGGAGTCATACAGTACAGTGGATTCATACAGTACAGTGGATTCATACAGTACAGTGGATTCATACAGTACAGTGGATTCATACAGTACAGTGGATTCATACAGTACAGTGGAGTCATACAGTACAGTGGATTCATACAGTACAGTGGATTCATACAGTACAGTGGATTCATACAGTACAGTGGATTCATACAGTACAGTGGTTTCATACAGTACAGTGGTTTCATACAGTACAGTGGATTCATACAGTACACTGAATTCAATTAGTACATGAGTCAGCGCCATGCATGGCAGCTAGAAAACAAACTTATATCTCGGGTTGTCTTGAGTGATATCATGAATGTGTTTACCGAACAATAGCCTGTTTCAGTGATATACACTGGTCTAGTGGTAGACTGAGTCACTGTAAGAATGAAGAGTCGGGGGGTCGACTCCCCCTTCGGTCGCTCTTGGCGTTGCAGGTCGTCGTCAACCGTGATGGTAGCTTGTCCAGTCGAGGTGGGAGACCGCTCCCCACCCGCGTACCACAGGCTTACTTAACACCACGCCACACCAGGCGTTATCATTACCATTACCGAACAATGTAGTGTGCAATATCGAATAATGTGTTGATATATTATATGATAGTGTATGATAGATCGCTAGATAATCTTGGAACCAGAACGATATTGACCAGGGATTTTGTTTACAAATCTGAAAGTGGTTTTTTTCTAGCTTTATGCTTCTAAGCCTCCTCCAGGGACGGCGTTTTCCAGCTTTTGATAGCTCTGTACATCTTTTATAGCTTTTCAGGGCCATTTAGGGCAAAACACTACTTACTTAGTACCAGAATTATATTGACAACCCATCTTATGTCGTTTATTGTTTTTCAGTTGTGTGTATATCAGTGTGTATACCGGCCTCAAGTGCACTACCAGACTTCAATTACCAATAAAGCTAGTGTATGAGATGAAATACTCTCAGGTGAACATAATCAGATTGCCGTCTCCAACTGTGAGCGATAACGATCCTCACGTCCCAACATACACATTAGCACAACACACCCTACTCCACCCTCGCACCACCCGCACATCTGACGTCCCCCCACAGTCGGGCGCATGCATTCAGAGACGATACTGGACCAAGAAGCTGAATTTGACCTGTTTGTGTGAGCGATAACGATCCTCACGTCCCCCTTTCGGTCACCACGTTTTCCTCATTGGTTACACTTGGTGGAGTCGTTGAGGGCCAACTCGGGGTGCTTGGGCGACGATTCGCTCCAACCAGGCCCTCCGACTCCACTACTTGTAACCAATGAGGAAAACGTGGTGTCAAATAGGGGGACATGAGGATCGTTACCGCTCACACCGACCGGCATGGTTTCCCAGATGGGGACCCATCAGCACACTCAATCATTTGAGGCTTCCACTCTAGGGGGTACTGGTGCACATGCTGCAAAACAGTGTACTGGTTCAGTGAATTCGACTTCTTGGATCGCATACCTAGTGAACAAATTGTCATCCCTGAATTGCCCCCTCCGACCGACCAACAAATAGGGTTGGGCCGACATATAGACGTATAATATATTTTTTGCGTATAAATACGCTGTTCTTTCTTCTTCTCGAATCGACCTTATATACATCGTATACAAACGGATATTCTGTACTGAGTGAAGTACAGCATGCATCCCGGCACTTCACATGCTTGGTTTTCATTCAAATTTTGATTTAGATAGCTCATTGGAAAACTATTGACCTCCAATATCACAATATGCAATAAAAATAACCTTCCACGTGCAGCCTTTTATATAAATTGGGCCTAAAGTTTGATTTAGATAGCCAGGATGGCACACATATCAGAGTGCCACCTAGCCTTCCATTGCACAAGCTGTGCTCCTGCGTGGGCTTGAAGGATTGATGGTGCAAGCCTAGTGCAATGTGAACATGGACAATATTGCAGTACAGTTATGTACATATTTTATTATACACTCATACAGTTATATAATAAACCAACTGGCATTTAATGACTCCCTTATATTGGCACTGCGCTCCTTGGTCGACGCGCTTTCTGGACAAAAAAAATCTTTTTCTGAGAGTTGGACAAACTTAACTGGCCAGATATGTTTTCTGACAGCTGATATGTGATGCTAATGAAATTAGCAGTGCGGGAATACCTTTAAACCCATGTTAAAGTATTCTCTACTGTGCAAAAATGTACATACGTTTTACACGTTTATACGGCGTATACAAATAGAAATATGTGTTTGCTGCCCAACCCTATGTTAACAAATTATTGGTTGGATAGGAAAGACGTGTCCCAACAACTTGACTAGCAGGATTATTCAATACTGTTACTATACTCAGCTATACTAGTTTAATATATGATACCAATTGTAGCATGTATGTATGTATGTTACATTCCAGGGGTAGGCCAAATAGGCTAAAGGGACTTGCTCAACCGTATAGGAAGGGCTTACAAATAAAAAGCTCTGATGAACTGAACCCCAAACAATCGTTTAACCGACGGGGGCCCTGAGTTTGTAGCATGCAAATATGTAAGGGTCGGCTATGTTATGTAATATTAGTGAATAAATAATATTATATATTAGTGTATAATATTAGTCGGAGAGCCGTCTCACCAGAAATTCGAATTTATTTGAAAAACTAATATTATTCTGACACTATAATAATATTAGTTACTATTAGTTTTTCAAACACTAATATTAGTTGCCGTTCCCTGCAAATATGAGGTGTTTGCAATAGATTGCAGACACTACCATGCCAGTATCGAGTATGGGCTACTAGCTGTAGACACTAGCAAGCAAGTCCACTCTCTTAATCGCTATACATTGCAGACACCAACATGCCAGTATGGAGTACTAGTTACTCATCCCACATGTCTATGTCCTTGGCTGTTTCAACCAGGATTCTATACAAGCCCCACTGCAGACACTCAAATGCAAGTATCAACTATTTGCTACTCATCCCACCTCTTAATGCCCTTGGCTGTTGTTACCAGGATTCTATACAATCCCCACTGTAAACACAAAGCTGCAACTGTACTTTCCCAATGGCTGTACATTGCAGACACTCACATGCAAGTATCAATATCAGTATCAGTTTCTGCTCCTCATCCCACCTGTTAGTGTCCTTGGCTATTTCAACCAGGATTCTATACAATCCCCACCACTGACACACATGCAACTGTACTTTCCCAATGGCTGTACATTGCAGACACTCACATGCAAGTATCAACTATTTGCTACTCATCCCACCTGTTAATGTCTTTGGCCGTTTCAACCAAGCCGCCCAACTTGACCCTGGGGGTGAGGTAGGGATTTCCACAAGAAGGCCTCTGTATTAAAATTCGGCCTCGCATTGTTTGTGACAGGGACTCGGGTTGTTCATGAATCTCCTTCTGCATGTAATGGTCGTAGCCACCCTAACAAGGGGAAGCAATGGGGTGGGGGAGTTGGTGTCAGGGTGTGTGGGTGTGTGTGTGGTGGTGGTGATGGTGGTGGTGGTGGTGGTGGTGGTGGTGGGGGGTAACTTGGGTTGTTCATGAATCTCCTTCTGCATGTAATGGTCGTAGCCACCCTAACAAGGGGAAGCGATGGGGTGGGGGAGTTGGTGTCAGGGTGTGTGTGTGTGTGTGTGTGGTGTGTGTGTGGTGGTGTGTGTGTGTGGTGGGGGGGGGGGGGGGGGGGGGGGGGGGGGGGGGGGGGGTAACTTGGGTTGTTCATGAATCTCCTTCTGCATGTAATGGTCGTAGCCACCCTAACAAGGGGAAGCAATGGGTGGGGGAGTTGGTGTCAGGGTGTGTGTGTGTGTGTGTGGTGGTGGTGGTGGTGGTGGTGGTGGTGGTGGTGGTGGGGGGTAACTGGGTTGTTCATGAATCTCGTTCTGCATGTAATGGTCGTAGCCACCCTAACAAGGGGAAGCGATGGGGTGGGGGAGTTGGTTGTCAGGGGGTGTGTGTGTGTGTGGTGGTGGTGGTGGTGGTGGTGGGGGGGGGGGGGGGGGGGTAACTTGGGTTGTTCATGAATCTCCTTCTGCATGTAATGGTCGTAGCTACCCTACCAAGGGGAAGCAATGGGGTGGGGGAGTTGGGATCGGTTGGGTGCGCCGGTGGGTGTGGGAGCTTGGGTTGTCCATGAATTTGTTTCTGCATGCAGTGTTTGTTTGCACCCGACTAAGGGGAAGCAATGGGGTGGGGGAGTTGGTGTCAGGGTGTGAGTGTGTAGGGGGTGGGGGTGGGGTGGGGGTAACTTGGGTTGTTCATGATTTCTCCCCCTACATGTATTGGTCGTAGCCACCCTACCAAGGGGAAGCAATGGGGTGGGGGAGTTGGGATCGGTTGGGTGCGCCGGTGGGGGTGGGGGCTCTGGTTGTTCATGAATATCTGTTTGCATGTAGTGTTCGCATGCACCCGACAAAGGGGAAGCAATGGGGTGGGGGAGTTGGTGTCAGGGTGTGAGTGTGTGGGGTGGGTGGGTGGGTGGGTGGGTGGGGTTAACTTGGGTTGTTCATGATTTCTCCTTTTGCATGTGTTGGTCGTAGCCGCCCTACAAAGGGGAAGCAATGGGGTGGGGAGTTGGGATCGGTTGGGTGCGCCGGTGGGGGGGGGGGGGGGGGGGGGGAGGGACTCGGCTTTTTCATGAATATCTGTTTGCATGTAGTGTTTGTGTGCACCCGACAAAGGGAAAGCAATGGGGTGGGGGTCAGGGGGAGGGGGGGAACTCGGGTTGTTCATGATATCTCCTACTGCATGTATTGGTCATAGCCATTCTAGGAAGGGGAAGCAATGGGGTGGGGAGTTGGGATCGGTTGGTTGGGCCGGTTGGGTTGGGAATAGGGTTGTTCATGAATATGTTTCTGCATGTAGTGTTTGTATGCACCCGACAAAGGGGAAGCAATGGGGTGGGGGTACTTGGGGTCAGGGGTTGGGGGGGGGGGGGGGGGGGGGGACTTGGGTTGTTCTACATGCAGTGGTTGTGTCCACCATACAGAGGGTAGGAAATGGGGTGGGGGATTTGGGGTCTGGGGGTCGGGCTGGTGGGGGGTGGGAAATCAAACCCTTGTTCTGCATGCAGTGGTGGTATCTGCCTTCCCTGAGGTGAGGCAATGGGGTGGGGGAATTGGGGGTCGGGAGGTCAGGGGGGGGTATCCGCCCGACAAAGGGGAAGCAAAGGGGGAAGGGAGGGGGGGAACTCGGGTTGTTCATGAATCTCCCATGTGCATGTAGTGTTTGTATGCACTAGACAAAGGGGAAGCAATGGTGGTGGTGTGGTGTGTGTGCGTGGGTGGGTGGGTGGGGCGAGGTTGTGTGTGTGGTAGGGAGGTCCAGTGGCGGGGGTGAGGGGAGTGTGTTGGCGGGGGGGGAATTCGGGTTGTTCATGAATCTCCTTCTGATGTAGTGGTTGTATGCACTAGACAAAGGGAGAAGCAATGGTGGTGTTGGTGGTGTTGGTGGTTTGTGTGTGTGTGTGTGTGTGGGGGGGGGGGGGGGGGGGGGGGGGGGGGGGGGGGGTCTCTGCCTGACGAAGGGGGAGCAATGGGGGGGGGGAGTTGGGGGTCGGGGGGGGGGGGGGGGGGGGGGGGGGGAACTAGGCTTGTTCATGAATCTGAATATGATGAACACCCCACACACACCAAACGTGTCGCACATACAGCCCAATGGAGCCCACTACCTCCTCAGTCTTTATAAATATCACATACTGCTAGGGAACAGCAATATGATAGCATATGATATCATGTCATCGTATGATCTCATATGATGCCGACAGTCTGACTAGGCCAAACTTACCATTTAATTACAATAGCATTTGATGCAATTTGTACGATATAACATTCACCACTCCACCCACCCACTCCCCCCCATGCACGCACACACAGCCCAAAAGACCCCACACCCTCCACATTCCTTCATGATCTGCTCCATCTCCACATCCTCAACATCACATCTACCCCCACCCACTCCACTCCACCCACCCACTCCCCCCCTAGCATGCACACACAGCCCAATAGACCCCCCACGCTCCACATACCTTAACGTTCTGCTCCACCTCCACATCCAAGGTCTACACCACTCTCTCTACCCCCCCCCACTCCACTCCACCCCCACCCACTCCCCCCCAAGCACACACACACAGCCCAATAGGCCACACGCGCTCCACATACCTTCACGATCTGCTCCAACTCCACATCCAAGGTCTACACCACTCTCTCTACCCCCGCCCACTTAATCCATCTGCCCACTCCCCCCCATGCACGCACACACAGCCCAATAGGCCACACGCGCTCCACATACCTTCACGATCTGCTCCAACTCCACATCCAAGGTTTACACCACTCTCTCTACCCCCGCCCACTGAAAATATCCGCCCACACACCCCCAAGCACGCACACACAGCCCAATAGACCCCACACCCTCCACATGCCTTCATGATCTGCTCAACCTCCACATCCAAGGTCAACATCACATCTACCCCCACCCCCACTCCACTCCACCCACCCACCCACCACTCCCCCCCCATGCACGCACACACAGCCCAATAGACCCCACACCCTCCACACACCTCCATGATCTGCTCCAACTCCACATCCAAGGTCTACACCACTCTCTCTACCCCCACCCACTCCACTCCACCCACCCCACCCCCACCCCATGCACGCACACACAGCCCCATAGACCCCCACACCCTCCACACACCTCCATGATCTGCTCCAACTCCACATCCAAGGTCTACACAACTCTCTCTACCCCCACCCACTCCACTCCCCCCCCCCCCCCCACCCCCACCCCCATGCACGCACAAACAGCCCAATACACCCCACGCGCTCCACATACCTTCACGATCTGCTCCACCTCCACATCCAAGGTCTACACCACTCTCTCTACCCCCACCCACTCCACTCCACCCACCCACTCCACCCCATGCACGCACACACAGCCCAAAAGACCCCACACCCTCCACACACCTTCATGATCTGCTCCACCTCCACATCCAAGGTCAACATCACTCTCTCTACAGCCTCCTCTATGTCGGATTGGTCCAAGTTGTAGATGCCGTAACTACCCCCGGCTAAGTGCAGCACATCCTTGTCCTCCATCACGATCACGTGCTTTGTGTGCTCGACAACAGCACTAGCGTCCGAGGCCAACCAGCACTCAATGGCCGAAGATCGGAACTTGACGTTGGATGCATCTGCGATGTGGTTAAAGCTCTCACGGCGGTTGGAGCCTCCATCCTGGGAAGTGGTCGTTGGAAAGAGAGTTTATAGTATAGAATTCATAAGTCGATAGACTTTAAATGAATTTGTATGCCAAGCATCCTGTGTGTGTCTGCGATGTGGTTAAAGCTCTCACGGCGGTTGGAGCCTCCATCTGGGGAGTGGTCGTTGGAAAGAGAGTTTATGGTTAGAGATTTATTAAAGTCAATTAGATTGAACGGAATTTGTTATGCCAAGGGTCCTGGTTCTTCGGAGCGATGTGGTAAGCTCCTAACGGCGTTGGTAGCCTCCTATCCTGACGATCTGGTCAAGGTGACACGAGCAGTTGGGTGGTTGTAGGTGTGGACGTAATGAGGAAGTGGGACGGAGGTGACGGCAGGATCGGAGGTTGTGGGACTGTGTGGAGGGGGAGACTCCTCGATTGGAGGTTGAGGACGTCGTGTTAATGGCCATTGCAGTGGGGAAGAGAGTTGCTTGAAGGTCGTGGGAGTAGCTGAGGGAAGTGGGAGGCGGGAGGAGGCTGGGGAGGGAGTTGTGGAGTCGTGGGAGATAGCGGTCATGGCACGATTTGCAGTCTGGGGAAAGAGAGGTGACTTGAAGGTAGAGGGCGAGTAGTTGAGAGGAAGTGGAGGCGGGCAGAGGGAGGATGGTTGTGGGTTGTGGAGTGTGGGGAGCTTGGTATCATGGTCATGGCAGCGTGCGAAGATGAGTTCTTGCCTTGAGGTAGTGGGAGTTGTGAGGTGAAGTGTAGTAGGGAGGTGGGAGGCGGGAGGAGGTTGTGGAGTGTGGGAGCGGTCATGGTCATGGCAGTGGGGAAGAGAGTTGCTTGAAGGTCGTGGGAGTAGTTGAGGGAAGTGGGAGGCGGGAGGAGGTTTGTGGGATTGGGAGGTGAGCAGCCGTTCATGGCCATTGCAGGGGGGAAGAGAGTTGTATTTGAAAGGTCGTGGGATTAAGTAAGTAGTTGAGGGAACGACGTGGGGGGGGGAGGAGGGGGGGGAGGTTGTGGATGGGGGGGTCGCACGGTCATGGCACTGCAGTGGAGGAAGAGAGGCCGTGAGGTCTAGGAGTAGTTGAGGGAAGTGTGGTAGGGCAGGGAGGTCGGGGGACGGAAGTGGGCGAAGTGTCGGGACGCGGATATGGCCATTTGGCAGAGTGGGGGAAGAGAGTTGCTTGAAGGTCGTGGGAGTAGTTGAGGGAAGTGGGAGGCGGGAGGAGGGAGGAGGTTGTGGAGTGTGGGAGCGGTCATGGTCATGGCAGTGGGGAAGAGAGTTGCTTGAAGGTCGTGGGAGTAGTTGAGGGAAGTGGGAGGCGGGAGCGGGAGGAGGTTGTGGAGTGTGGGAGCGGTCATGGCCATTGCAGTGGGGAAGAGAGTTGATTGAAGGTCGTGGGAGTAGTTGAGGGAAGTGGGAGGCGGGAGGGAGGAGGTTGTGGAGTGTGGGAGCGGTCATGGCCATTGCAGTGGGGAAGAGAGTTGCTTGAAGGTCGTGGAGTATAGTAGTTGAGGAAGTGGGAGGCGGGGGAGGCGGGAGGAGTTGTGGAGTGTGGGAGAGCGGTCATAGCCATGCAGTGGGGAAGAGAGTTGCTTGAAGAGTCGTGAGTAGTTGGAGGGTAGTGAGGGCAGTGGGAGGCGGGAGGAGGGAGGAGGTGTGGAGTGTGGGAGCGGTCATGGCCATTGCAGTGGGGAAGAGAGTTGCTTGAAGGTCGTGGGAGTAGTTGAGGGAAGTGGGAGGCGGGAGGCGGGAGGAGGTTGTGGGACGTGGGAGCGGTCGTAGCCAATACAGTTGGAAAGAGAGTTGGTAATAGAAAAGATGGAGGGCAATAGAGAAACATGTGTTACCCACTTGCACAGGCCTTACCTCGATCCCCAGGACCATGGGGCTGTCTTGCTTGCATGCTACCAGCTCCCCATGGATAATACGCTGACTTTGCAACAAGTACACAGTTTTGTTCCCAACCCAGGCTCGACCACTTTTAAATACAAGACTCGCTAGCTCACTAGCTAGACTCATCAATCTACACCAATCTGTTTAAGTACACTTATCCCTGTTCAACAAATGGCTTGCAGAGCTCCGTGAACGACGTAGGTGCCGCGTTCGAATCCCCACGGGTGCGCTTAAGTGTTCGCGGTCGCTATCAACCGCCATGGTAGATTTGTCCGCCATGGTAGCTTTGTAAAGTAGCAGCCCGTTCCCTACCGCCGTAAAAGACTCCCTTAATACCACGACCCACCAGGCGTTATCACTAATTTTTCAGTACACTTGCATAGGCCCTACCTTGATACCCGGGACCATGGGGCTGTCTCACTTGCATGCTGCCAGCTCCCCATGGATAATGCACTGATTTGGCAGCAGGTACAAAGTGTTGTGCCCAACCCCTTTCAAATACATGACTCAACTATCGATACTAATCTGTGTATCAGTACACTTGCACAGGATACCTTGATACCCAGGACCATGGGGCTGCCTCGCTTGCATGCTACTAGCTATTAAGCTCCCCTGGACAATGCGCTGACTTGGCAGCAAGTACTACGTGTTGTGCGCAGCTCATGTGCCACACAAGGCCAAAACTAGCAATACCCATCTGACTCAATACACTTGAACAGGCCCGACCTCGATACCCAGGACGATGGGGCTGTCTCGCTTGCATTCTACCAGCTCCCCATGGATAATGCACTGACTTGGCAACAGGTACAAAGGGTTGTACCCAAACCCTTTCAAAATACAAGACTCAACTATGGATACTGATCTATATCAGTACACTTGCGCAGGCCCGACCTTGATACCCAGGACCATGAGGCTGCCTAGCTGCACGCTATCAATTATTAAGCTCGCCTGGATAATGCGCTGACTCGGCAGCAAGTACAAAGCTTTGCGCGCAACCCATGTGCCACACAAGGCCAAAACTAGCAATACTAATCTGTATCAGTACACTTGTACAGGCCCTACCTTGATACCCAAGATCATGGGGCTACCTCGCTTGCATGCAACCAGCTCCCCTGGATAGTGCACCGACTTGATCAGTACAGCATAGGCCCCTTCCAGCTTCTTTAGCACATCCATGACTAGCTTAGGAAAGGGGACCTTGACGGTGATCCTCTCGTACACAAACTTGCACAGCTTTGGGATGACCTCCGTGTCTGTGTCTGTGGCGAAAGTCTCCCCGTGCTTAATTAGGAAGTCTTTTAGCAGCTTGTAGTTGGTGATGATACCGTTGTGAACAACAGTGAACTCAAAGCCCTTGTCGGAGGCGTGAGGGTGGGAGTTGTTTTGGGAAGGAGGGCCGTGGGTGGCCCAGCGGGTGTGGGAGATGCTGACCTGTGGGATGCATGGCATGGGTTGGGTTGGGTGCGTCTGATGCATGGAATGGATTGGGTGAGATCAACACATGGGGTGGGGTGGGCGAGCAGGATACATGGGATGGGGTGGGTGAGTGCGTGCATGGAATGGGTTGGGTGAGTACGACAGTACGACACATGGGATGGGTTGGGTGAGTGCGATGCATGGGTTGGGTGAGTATGACACATGGGGTGGGGTGGGTGAGCAGGATACATGGGATGGGGTGGGTGAGAGCGTGCGATGCATGGGGTGGGTGGGTCAGTACAATGCATGGGGTGGGTGAGTACAATGCCTGGGATTGATCTTGATCACACTCAAGCTTGCATGTGGTACTGCAGTCATATGCCAACGTGGCACTGCTGTCACCCAATCACAATATTTCTTGCATGCTGTGCTGTAATCATAAATCTGTGAAGTACCACTATACCTAGATTTCACTCAAGCTTGCATGCACTCATATATCGTTCGGGTAGAGGCTCTTAGGTTTAATGCTTGGGCCATTGGCATCAGATATCCCAGCAAGTTCCAAACACGCAAGCAATATCGCCCACATGCATCACACCAGTCTCATTCAGTCACACTCATGCCTCCTTGCAGACCCACCTGGTTGAGGAAGGGCATCTTTGGGTCAATGCCTTGGCCATTGACAGTGGATTTCACCAACTTCTCAAGCATCTCCACCTTGCCCACTTCCTTAACTATCAAAGGTGGGGGCGACCTGATGGAGGCATTCTTGTCGGTGTTACCCTGACCTTGGTCCTTCTGATACAAGTCGTGAATATCTACAAGGTCGACTGCAATTCCAGAGGAGTCGTAGCCTCGGTACTCCAATCGATGCAGTCCATTGAAAAGCGTGTCCAATATGAATTGCAAGTCCCGGTTCACGTTGAACGTGTAATATCCAAAAATGCCTAAGGAAAGCAATAGTGGGTGGATGTGTCAGCCATGGATTCTCGTATGAGAGGGGTCGAAGCTACTTCGAGGGAGGTGGACACCGATGGAGTTAGCACATGATCTGGGGCAGTCAACATGGGGAAGACAGTTCATGCGTGCTTGAAGAAAAGTAAACTCACCGCACATGGTGGTCGCTGTCTAGCTTGAAATCGCGCGTGGAAGCAGTTGTATAAGCGGGTGAAGTTGTGTTTGAAAAGGAAATGTGGTGTTCAAGGGTGTTCAAGGAGCTCGCGTTTCATCGACACTGAGGATGGGGAGCTGTCACACTTGCGAAAGACGGCACGTGGGAGTGCGATCGGGAGTGGCCATGGCCATCAGGGTTTACCATAGGCAAACAATCACAAGGGCTCGCGGCTCGCTACCACTGGAAAACCTAACCATTCACCCCACTCCAGAGACCCGCAGAGACCCCTTCTCTGGTATACCTTCCCTTCCCTTCTCTGGTATACCTGCGCCTGAAGTATTGGCAAACGGTTTGGCAAACGACCCTTTGCCAAACTGGATTAGGGATCCAGCTTGAGACCAATCCAGGTGGTTGGCTTTTGCCAAGTTACGGTTACCATGGTACTCTGTCTACTAGGCACTAGCAAGTAAAATGTTTCTGCTGATTTAAATTGCTACATGTTTTTTTTCAGCAAGCTTGGGCAGAGTAATTTGTGAACATGTACTTGACCTTGAACTTGCTTACATGGCTCCAGCCAGCGATTTGGCTGACTGGAGCCATGTACCGTTTTGGCTACTAAGCCCTAGCAAGTTTAATGCTCCTGATTTGAATTGTTACATGGTTTTACAGCAAGCTTGGGCAGACTATTTTGTGAACATGTAACAAGGAAATGTAACAACAACATAAGACCCTTTGCCAACTGGATTACAGGTCTGAGCTTGAGACAGGCAAAGCCATAGACCCCCTTGCCAAGTTACTTTTGCCATGCTTTTCTGAGACCCACTTTTAGGCGGGGATGACATTTGCCAATACTTAATCTTGCCAATACTTAAGGCGCATACAGGTATATATATATTAAAGTCCCAGTTTAGCCTGCACCTTTAATGCAATTTCTCCCCTAGCACTAAGCTTGATTCTGCAGCTTCCCTGCAGCTTACCTTAGATTCCCTGCAGCCTCCCTGCAGCTTCCATGCAGCTTCCCTGTAGCTTCTCTGCAGCTTAGCAATTTAGACTGATCTTGCACCTTCTCTGTAGTTTCACCATAGCATAGCTACATATGGTGATTTATTGACTTCGAGATCCCACAGGTGCTCCATTCCCTAAAGTCCTGACCTGAATGATTCTACTATCTAGTTCCTGACTGAAGCAGACCAGCACTCAGTCATTACCTCCCTTTTCATATCTACATTAACTTCTTATGCCCCTCAGTTTATTCCAGGAATTCTTGAGCTCAAGAATACCTCAAATTGGGGGGGATGTTATTACCCGACTTATACGTCGGCTACTGAGTTGGCGAAGCGCACACCGGTACCTGTTCCCTCCAGGTCCAGTGCTGCCTGCCGCCAGGCCATAGGCTAGCTATGGCCTGCACGTGACTGCAGTACTCAGCAGTACGCATCTAATATTTCCTATATGTCGCATTGATTCCGACTAACTATCATCTTCTCCCATTGAGTCTTAACGTGTAAACTACTACGACTAAAAAGTACACTCCGGTCCCTGTTCACTCCAGGTGTTGTTTGCTGCCAGGTGTCCGGGCTAGCTATGGCCCGCACGCGTCTGCAGTACTATGAAGTACGTATTAGATCTTCATGATATATCGCTCTATTACGACTAACTCTTATCTTCACTCCATGGAGTCTTTCGTGTAAACAACAACGACTGAAATAAGTGGTGCCAATTGAGTGTCCTTGTCAACACAATCTTACTGGTGGTCTCAGAATGTCATTAGGAGGTCTGAGTTAAAAGAGAGCAAAAAAATGAGGAGTGCTGCCCCCCCCCCCCCCCCCCCCCCCCCCCCCCCCCCCCCCCCTGAGTTACGCTTTCACTTAAAAGCCGACCCACGTAACAATAAAAAACGATCTTAGGCTAAAGGGGACGAACAAAAACCACTGATCTGGACATGTCTTTAAACTGTATAAACCAACTTGATTGCATTCTGGGCTCAGGAGTATGGTATATCAGTGTTTATAATATCCATGTTGACTGTGCCTACAGACTGTGAGCAGCCTGCAGGCTGATATACCAAATAATCAATACAAATACAAATGCTAAAACTACTCTTTACAGTATTTATGTAGCCTTATTACGATATTAGCCTTTCGTTGAATTTCCGCCTTGGAAGAGGTGGAGACCTTCTCTCCATGCTGTCACGCTGTAGTCAGGCGCAGTTGTGGTCTGCAAAACCAAATAAACCCAACATAGTAGCCATTATCCAGTATGTACGGTATATGCAAACGGGAGGGTTCCTTCAATCTCACGTCCTGTGGCAGCTCGTACTAATTTCCAAAATTGTAAGTAGCCATATTACTATATTAGCCTTTCGTTTCAATGCCGCTAGCCAACCCTTGTACTGGTAATGATAACGCCTGGTGGGGCGTGGTGTTAAGGGAGCCCGTCGTACGCGGGTGGGGAGCGGTCTCCTACCTCAACTGGACAAGCTACCATCGCAGTTGACGACGACCTGCAACGCCAAGAGCGACCGAAGGGGGAGTCGAACCCCCGACTCTTCTTCCTCAAGCGATCTGGTCTACCACTAGACCATTGTATATCACTGAAAGGGGCTACCCTTGTACTGCTACACCAACACTTGTTGCTCTTCTCTCTCCTTCTGTGCATCCTTCTCCTTCCGCTCCTCCGCAGTTGCTTTGTTGGCCAACCTCTCGGCCTTGGGCAGCAGTGGGGCCCCCTTGGGACCATTGTTTGCCTCAATAGCCTTTCGCTTCAATGCCGCTAGGCTCATGTTGAAGCCTGCCTTGTCTTCTATAGTTGGCAGCTCGCCATATGAGCGTGACAAATTTGACGGGGGTGCACCCTTTCCGGACATGGGGCGAGAGCGCGGGGGGGCATCTAGGATGGTATCCGGCACCATGGCGAGTGTCCTATCTAGGACTTCGGTCACCGTGTCAGCATCTGCCTGTTTAAGCACAATGTCCACTCCAGTCTTCCACTTTTTCGACCCTGGTTCGCCGTGGAAGAGGTTGAGGAGGGGCCGCATGAGTAGCCGCACACCTGTACGCAAAAAATCCAGTATGAAGCTGGTCATGAATCCTGTTTCCTTTGAAGGATGGAAATACTTGATTCAATTAATAAAAAAAATGCGATAATAATCGCACAACTAATTTATCATCCCAGCTGAGATGATGATTTAATATTATTGTAGAATTGTATTATCACTGTAGCACGAACTCAGGGCCCCCGTCGGTTAAACGATTGTTTGGGGTTCAGTTCATCAGTGCTTTTTCTTTTTAAGCCCTTCCCATACGGTAGGGCAAGTCCTTTTAGCCTATTTGACCTACCCCTGCACTGTAACATACAAATATACATACATACATGATGGATGGAAGGTAGGTATGTAGGTAGTAGTGTAGTTAGTACTGTTTTTAAATGTTGTAGACTTGTAGTATAGGTAGTACTGTTCCAAGGTTGATGAGGGGCCTCATGAGAAGCCGCACAGGTGCATACCAGGTCCTTCAGGAGGACCCCCCAGCTCTGCTGCCTGAGACGCAACCAATTGTATAGCCTGCGTCCTGCGACGCAACGGACCCTTCCTTCTGGTCAATGGAACCTCACCTCATTGCGTCCTGCAACGCAACGGACCCTTTGACGTTGCGCCTGCGACGCAGGAGAACCCTGGTGCATGCATCACATTGGCCTTTTGGCTATTCTAGGCTGTTATTGACTATTTCATACTATTTTAGGCTATTACAGGCTGTTTACATCACATTTGCCTACGGTATTTGGCTAATTTTAGCCGACATAGCTACCCCTGGACGGTAAAAATACATTCGTTGATGGAAGGATGGGATGAGGTCACCATCGGGGTTTCTGACCCCAGGACTCAGCTACATTGAGCTACATCCTCGATGTAACTGAAGTCACCATCGACTGTAGCATGCATACAATGCTACAGACCTGGGTCTTTGTAGCCATCGTCTTGCAGCAGCAGATTCTAGGCAGCTCCCGTGACTGGCTATTCAGCCAAAGCTAGCGCAACCTAGTGTGGCTGGAAGCTGACAAAATCCACTGTCCTGAACTTTAAAAATCTCGGGGCTGAGCCCTGTGGCTGGCTCAGGGAGCTGCCTAGAAGCTGACAAATCCACTGTCCTGAAC
>JACBWV010000660.1:3372833-3375333 GCA_013435795.1 Chlamydomonas sp. ICE-L | reverse complement strand
AAGCTGCCTGCCACACTCACCCCCAGCTGCCTGCACCTCACCCACGCTCACCCAGCTGCCCTGCCACCTCACCTCCAGCTAACCCCCAGCTGCTGCTGCCAGCTCACCCCCAGCTAACACAAGCTCAGCCCAGCTGGCCTGCACCTCCCCTCTAGCTCAGCCCCAGCTGCCTGCACCTCACTTCCAGATCACCCCCCCAGCTGCCTGCCACTCACCCCCAGCTGTGCTTGCCTGCCATCTCACCCCCTAAATCACCCCATCTGCCTGGCCAGCTTCACCCCCATATGCCCCAGATTGAACCCCACCTCACCCCCATCTGCCTTGCAGTCACCCCATCTGCCTGCCAGATGACCCCCACCTCACCCCCATCTGCCTGCCAGCTCACATCACCTCTCACACCGAGTGCTACCTGACGCTCACCCTTCACCTCAACCAATCTGCCTGCCAGCTCACAACAACCTCACACCCATTGCCTGCAGCTCACCCACCACCCTCACACCCAGCTGCCTGCCAGCTCACCCTCACCTCACCCCATCTGCCTGGCAGCTCACCCCCATCTCACCCCCGCTAAATGCCACACAGCACATCCCCCCTCCTCAAATCTGTTATCCAAATAAATCACTCACCCCCATCATGCCCTACTCCACTCTACAAGCCCATCTCCTCACCTTCCTCCCAACTTGCACTCACGGCAACAACAGCAGCACTACCACAGCAATTCCCCCCCCCCTCGCATCCCCCGGATGCTGCCCCCCCACCCCCCCACCCCACCCCACCCACCCCTCAAACTCACCCCCATCATGCACCTCTCCAACCTCCAAGCCGACATCCTCACTCTCTTCCACCGCAGCGGCACTACCACAGCAATCACCCCCCCCACCCTCCACTCTGCTCTCCTTGAAGTCGACTGTGGGCCAGGGCCCTTCGTATTCGATGCCACTGCGCGCCTCATAGCAGTTCTGCACCCCGCCATTCAGACTGAACTTGAGGTGGGGGAAGTCTCTCCTGTAGAGATGCAGTGGCAGGTCAGGTCAGGTCATTGCAGTGCAATGCAGTGCAGGGTAGGGCAGGTGGGGCAGAGTAGGGCAGGGCAGAGCAGGGCAGGGTAGGGCAGAGTAGGGCAGGGTAGTGCAGGGTAGTGCAGGGGAGGGCAGAGTACGGCAGGGCAGGGCAGGGCAGAGTAGGGCAGGGTAGGGCAGAGTAGGGTATGGTAGGGCAGGGTAGGGCAGGGCAGTTAGTAAATACAAGCGATTATGCACGGACAGTTTTGCATCAAGCCGTTCAAACTGGATTGGAAGTGGGGGAAGTATCTCCTGTCCAGATGCATTGGCAGGGCAGGGCAGGGCAGGGTAGGGCAGTTAGTATGTGCAAGCGGTTATGCGTTGACAGTTTTGCATCAAGCCGTTCAAACTGGATTGGAGATGGGGGAAGTATCTCCTGTCCAGATGCAGTGGCAGGGCAGGGCAGGGCAGGGTAGGGCAGATAGTATGTGCAAGCGGTTATGAGTTGACAGTTTTGCATCAAGCCGTTCAAACTGGATTGGAGATGGGGGAAGTACCTGCTTTCCAGATGCAGTGGCAGGGCAGGGCAGAGCAGGTCAGAGCAGGTCAGAGAAGGGCAGGGTAGGGCGGGGTAGGGCGGGGGTAGGGCGCGGGGGGTAGGGCAGGTAGGGCGGGTTGGTATGGGGGTAGGGCAGTAGGGCGGGGTAGGGCGGGGTGGGGTTGCGGGGGTATAGGGGGCGGGGTAGGGCAGGGTTAGGGCCGGGTGGTATGTAGGCAGGGTTAGGCGGGGTGGGTGGGTTCGGGGTCGGGCGGGGTTAGGGCCCAGGGTAGTTTAGGGCAGTAGTATGGCGGAGCGGTTATCGCTGTGACAGTTTTGCATCAAGCCGTTCAAACTGAATTTGAGGTGGGGGAAGCATCTCCTGTCCAGATGCATTGGTAGGGCAGGTCAGAGCAGGGCGGGGTAGGGCAGTTAGTATGTGCAAGCGGTTATGCGCAGTCAGTTTTGCATCAAGCCGTTCAAACTGGATTGGAGGTGGGGGAAGCATCTCCTGTACAGATGCATTGGCAGGGCAGGTCAGAGCAGGGCGGGGTAGGGCAGGGTAGGGCAGTTAGTATGTGCAAGCAGTTATGCGCTGTCAGTTTTGCATCAAGCCGTTCAAACTGAATTTGAGGCGTGGGAAGTCTCTCCTGTCCAGATGCAGTGGCAGGGTAGGGCAGGGCAGGGTAGGGCGGGGTAGGGCAGGGTAGGGCAGTTAGTATGTGCAAGCGGTTATGCGCTGTCAGTTTTGCATCAAGTCGTTCAGGCTGAATTTGAGGCGGGGGAAGCATCTCCTGTACAGATGCAGTGGCAGGGCAGGGCAGAGCAGGTCAGAGCAGGTCAGAGAAGGGCGTGGTTTAGGGAGGGGGTGTGGGCGGGGTAGGGGCGGGGTATGGCAAGTGGTAGGCTGGTAGGGTGTAATGTCGGTGATAGGGCTGAGGTAGGCGTAATAGATGGCGGT